>JACXGK010005470.1:0-32614 GCA_016801125.1 Novumbra hubbsi | reverse complement strand
CTGAGAAGGACAGGCCCAGAGTGGAGCTCAGAGAGGCAGACTGGGGTCTGAGAGGGACAGGCCCAGAGTGGAGCTCAGAGAGGCAGACTGGGGTCTGAGAGGGACAGGCCCAGAGTGGAGCTCAGAGAGGCAGACTGGGGTCTGAGAAGGACAGGCCCAGAGTGGAGCTCAGAGAGGCAGACTGGGGTCTGAGAAGGACAGGCCCAGAGTGGAGCTCAGAGAGGCAGACTGGGGTCTGAGAGGGAAAGGCCCACTCCGCGTCTGGTTTCCAATTGATCTCATCTGTCCTATCCATGACAGATTCCCTATTTATGATAGATATGCTGGACTAATTTATTGTTTATTTACTCCTCAGATACAGTCTTTCTTCCTACCATGCTTAAAGAAAAAACATTTTACCTTCCTATGCTAAATTGCATCAAAGCTGACAACCATCTAATGGCCTCCAGAACAAATAGGGTGACGCTATCGTGACATTAAAGGATACTTATCGCAGCCCGCTGAGAAGCCATCCTTCACAGGGTACAATCTGACCCATCTAAATGATCCTGGGTTGTAGATCACTTGACCTCACAAAGGTCAGAGGTCATGGAGGTCAAATAGCTATCAGTGAGATGCAGGGTTGCAGGGTCAAGAAATAAAACCACTGTTTCCTTTATCACAACTTACTGACCTCCCATTAACCCCTTCCAAGCCACTTTGGAAATGATCACCTGCCTCTGGGCAATCAGAACTCCTTTATAGCAGCGTGTAACAGTAAGATAGAGTGTGTGTGTGTCTGTGTGTGTGTCTGTGTGTGTCTGTGTGTGATTATCCAACAGCAGAATGCTAAAAGGATCAGCCATCTCGGCTGCAGGGTTCCTGTCTTCAGTCTGTCAGAGTTTGTCTCCCCGTTAACTGGCTGCTGTTAATGGAAAAGACCCAACGACATCTGTCATCAATGGACAAAACCACTCTGACCCACAAGACACCTTCACTCACCAGAATCACTATGATCACAATCCTGGAACTGGAAGCAAATATAGTCAATATTCTGTGCACAGTTTGTCTTTCCGTGTGAACGACAGAGGGAGAAAGAGAGGGAGAAAGAGAGGGAGAAAGAGAGGGAGAAAGTGAGGCAGAAAGTGAGGCAGAAGGAGAGGGAGAAAGTGAGGCAGAAGTAGAAGGAGAAAGTGAGGGAGAAAGAGAGGCAGAAGGAGAGGGAGAAAGAGAGGAAGAAAGAGGGAAAAAGAGAGGGAAAAAGTGAAGGAGAAAGAAAGGGAGAAAATGAGAGAGAAAGAGAGGCAGAAGGAGATGGAGAAAGAGAGGGAGAAAGAGAGGCAGAAAGAGAGGCAGAAGGAGAGGGAGAAAGTGAGGGAGAAAGAGAGGGAGAAAGAAAGATAAAATGAAAACCTTGAGGATGCGGTTCTGTGAAGCCCGTAGATGTGGACTCTGTGAAGCCCGTAGATGTGGGGGGGAAGTATTGGAGCATTCCATACATTGACACACTGCCCTGCAGTACATTTTTGCACTGTTCTTTTTGCACTTCTGGCTGGATGCAAACTGCATTTCGTTGTGCTGTACTTGTACTATTCAAAGACAATAAAGTTGAATCAAATCTAAGGTGGTAAGCAGGCACTGTGAAGGCAGTAGATGTGGAGGGGAAGTGGTAAGCACGATCTGTGAAGGCAGTAGATGTGGAGGGGAAGTGGTAAGCAGGCTCTGGGCTGTATATTTGTCGAATTAATGCTCTGTGAAAGAAGTAGATGTGTGTGGGGGTGTGGATGTGTGGGGGGGGGACACAGGCTCTGTGCAGTCTGTAGATGTGGGGGTGTTCTGAGCTCCAAGATACCAGAAAAAGAAAATTGCTCTCGTTTCACTGCAACACGCTATTTAAGTTCAAACGCACCAGGGGGGTTTCATCCAATCACACTGCCCCGTCACCACTCTTTTCCCACCATCGACCATCTGAGTGGGATGGAACGGTGCCCCCACTGGCCCCGCCAACAGTTACGAAGTCCCACAGACCCTCTGTCTGTTTACAATGAGGCAATCCTCACAACAAACAAACAAACCAACAACAGCTTCAAAGATTGCCGCCAGATCAATGAGCAGATCCATAAAAATGGAGTCCATTCATTGTCTTCTTACACGTGTCATTGTTCAGCTCGTAACTGATAGCTCTGGACAGAAGACGCTTAGACGCAAACAGTAGAGTACGTTTGTCCGGCAGACACACAGACACACAGACACACAAACAAACTGGCCAGCATCAGAAAGAAAACACCAAACCAATCCAAACTTTTCATGGCAGGGTTTTCTGCTTGACTCTGGCATGTACAGAGACCGTATATGACATGTTACTGATGAAATGTTTACTGGTGGAGAATGAAAAATAGGTTTGAAAAAGACGTTAAAGCAAGATACAACCATATTTAATGTAATTTATCTTTGTATTGGGGCAGTCAAAGTTAAGGCCTAAACAAATGTGATTAATTTAAAATACTCTAATGACCATCTAATGACGGTAATGTTTTTGTCACCGTTAGTTAATTAGTTAGTTAGTTAGTTAGTTAGTAATTTTTAAGCCTTCCGGCCGTCCATAGTTAGTGCTTGACGGGACCACTCAGGTTTACTCACCTAAACTTTTTGTTCAGCAGTAACTTTATTGGTGATTGGTCATTATTAGAAAGCCACACACCTGTCGATGTAAGAGCCCACATCTCACAGTGCTTGTCAGCAAAAACATCCAAGGAACTCTCTGTAGACCTCAGGGATAGAATTATGTTGAGACGTTATAACACATTGAAATCTCCCAAAAGCACAGTGGACTTCATCTTTGAAAAAGTACGTTTGGAAAAGCATGGTGCAGATGGACCAAACTCAAAATAATTGGTCTGAATGCCAAGCATTAAATCTATTAAATGTACTGCTAATACCATACTTATGATCAAGAATGGAGGAGCATCATGCTATCCTATCTGCTTCTCAGCAGCAGGAACTGGGAGACTGGACAGGATTTGGGGAAACAAGAATGTAGCAAAAACAAGAGGTACTGGAAGAAAAGCTAATTCGAAGGTACTCAGAAGTGTCGTCCTTGGGCACTACAACAGCCGGATACACAGACAAAACAACACCGAAGATCACAGTTCACCGAGTTTGAGAGGGTTTGGAAGGAAGAATTGGCGAAATTGCAATCTCTAAATCTTTGAACTGGTAGAGCCACTCCTAGGAAGCATATTACCTACATTAAATATCTATGGTTTTGGGGGGTTTCAATAAATTATCACGAACTTCGGTTTTTCCCACCTTTCAATCACTAGACATTTTTCAGAATTTGAACAAAATTGGAATCTGCCATGACAGTATAGATGGACCAATTTGTTCTTGGCCAGAATGCCCTTACGTGGTTGGTATCACGTCTGAGAGACTTTTAGGTCAGTAAAATATAATTCACACAAAGTAAATGTAGTGTAACAACAGTTCTCTAAAACGTAAAAGACTAAAGCTCTGGAGGGGATGCACTTCCTGCTTTGGCCGAGTCCCGCCCCAAAGTTTGTTATATTAACTGAATCTCATTTCAAGCAACGCTTTAATAATGTTTCGTCATCTTTCGTAATTAGTAATAATGATCCACACATCTTTGAACTGGTGTAGGCTTTCGAAGACCATCTAAGAGACAGTGGAAACAGAGTCAGCTGCTTTCCTGACAATATTTAGGTGAACCCGGATTTAAAAATGTATTTAGTCTACTAATTGCATTTGGCCCTAATAGTTCAAATCACCATTAATGTAGGGACAAATATCTAATGTGGCCTGACGAAATATATTCTCACAAAAACATCTGTCTCGCCCACAGAACGAGACCGAACTGAAAAGGCCTGGAAGTTCTCCAATGGCTGCCTGGTACGTTCATGGAGCGTCCTTGGTCGTGTGAAATGCGTATTAAAATGTTACAAGTGATTTAAGTCATGGAAAATAATGTACATATCAGCGGACACAATTCCCGCATCTGCTCTAGGTTTAAGTTCAAGAACACATTTTGGATTAACCTCGCCTTCAGCCCCGAATAGCTCACGTTTGAGAATGCAAAGACATACTGTACGTTTGGAATTTTGTGAAAGAGCAGGACATGTACATAGAAAAGGAGAAATGGATCGTTTTAACTTCGTCTTGGGGATACGATTAGGATCCTTTTGACAATGTAGAAAAAGCCACAGGCATAAGCCCTTTTAGTCCAAAGATTAAGCTACCTTTTTGAATATGGTAACACATTGCAAAAGTCTACACAAACTATATCGAAATGTACACATCGGCGATTTGGGGATTCACTGGTCGGTTCATAGTGAGTCTGGATCTGAGGGATCGCAGACTAGCAAGCATTGCTTCGCAGGTGTGCGTCAACTGACATCATGAACAATCGGAATCTCTGTTCGCCCCCCGGTTCGCCTCTCTGGGTCAGGAACATTAGCATAGGATGCTCTGCTTCACTGACCACGGCGGACGCTTTTGTCCCTCACTCACTCAAGGGTTCAGCCATCAGGTAAAGGCAGAGGATCGAGCGGTTGTCCGATTACGCAAAAGACCCCTTATGGGGTCCACGGCGGTGGGAGGCACACACACACACATAAACCTTTCAGTTGGCACATTTATAAAATTATATTTATTTCGAAATACATTCTAAGGAAGCTATTGTAAAGACACCAGAGGTGCTCATCACAAGCAGAAGTACGTTTCTTCAGTTTATTTCTTAGATTCTAGGCTATTGTCGCGTCCCACAGTGGAACCCTGTAGTATTTGGAATCCGTCGCCAAACAGTGAGTGACAGCTCGTTTTGCTGGACTCATTCTCATGCGTTCCCCCGTGCCTCCATTATGTTGCAGTGGTGGGAAATGAGAGGTCCGCGAGCTTCTGGCATGCTGATTAATGCTCCTTAGGGAGCCTCTGTTTCCCTTCGGTAATTGATAGTTAGGCGCTGCTCTAATCAAATATACCGCCTGTCTCCACGATACAAACCTATATATCCGGCCAAAACCACACGCTTGGGCGCAATGCAAGTTGACCTCTGTAAATATGAACCAGTTATTCTGAAACCATTCGAGGAAGAATTTGATTTTTTTTATGTTATTATGTTTATCAAAACTCGGGATAAGATTGTTTTTGTAAATGTCCTTCTTGCCAAGATTTTTCCTTTTCATATCATCTCCACGTTGCTGTTTTGGAAATGTGCTTTACATGTACGCTGTTTCCCTCAATAAGGACACAGACACATACGTCTTCCAAGACATCTGAACATTCAATCCTCATCAAACTTATTATTTTCTTTCAAGCCTCGAGCCATTTCCCCAAAAACCTTTGCTTCCCGCGGTGTGTTTTGTGTGGTCCCGGCGCTGCCCCGTTTTTGTCACTTCTCTGACGGGTTCCCCCGGTCCCCTCGCACCTGCTTCACTGCCGGTCCCTTCAGTAATGCGCTGGGGCTTGTAATCGCCTTTGTGGGGGCATTGAGTTGTACGGCTGAGTGAAACTTCCCAACCTCACAGTGCGCCGGCCGCTGAATGAGACTCAGCGTGGGGCGGCTCTCCAAACCGCAGCCGCTGCCAAATTCCAACAGTGGTGTTCGCAATCACTCCCATACAGGCTCCGCTACCGCCAGGCAGGAGGGACGGAGGGAGAGGGGGAGGCGAGAGGGGCTGAATGATGAGAGGAGAGAGAGAGAGAAATGGTCCAAAACAATTGACCCAGGCAACGTTTCTCAGCGTCACTGTGAATAGTGAAACTGCTAAAAAACAGTTTACGTTAACAGTTAAGTTATTGCTATAACTGTGTCTGGGTCCACAAAACGTAGGACCAAAGCCTTAAAACATTGCTTAATCGGCCCTACAGAAAAGTATCAACATGATTAAAAGTGGAATTCAAAATATCACGACAACAATATCCCTTGCTGATACACAACTCTACTGGCAAGAGGTGCAGAACCTCCCCTCTGTTGTCCGGGTGTGCTCCGGCGACTTCGCCAAAAAGTACGCAGTACATTGTGAAACAACAGAAGGAAAAGTTTGAAAATCAAAACTTATCAAAACTTTATCCGTGCACTATGGGGCTACATGTGACACTGCGTCTGGGTGCATTATGGTCAGTGCTCCAACGTATAGGGTGGTGGATAGAGCAACAGCCGCATCAGCAGCGCCGCGCTCCTGGAACAGCGCAGGATTAAGAGGCAGCGAGATTGTTAAACATGTCAACGTGTAATTGCACGATAAGGCCCTCGCGAGGAATTCATTGGCCCAGTTGCTTTCTCTATTGCGCGCTAATCTCACCCGGCACATTCGTTCTGTGCAATCTGTCTCGGTAATCTTCTGTGACAGAACGGGCACCGAAAGCAAGCAGCTCGGCTGGGTGTTTTAGGGAGGGGGCGTGGGGATGGAGGGGGAGCGGAGAAAATATGCAGAGGCGTGATAAAGTGACGCTAATTATCCCCATTTAGGACAGCGAGTGCAAGGGATCGGGGCTTTACGAGCGCCGAGTGTGCGCCAGCGCTGATGGCTTCCTAGCGCGGAATATATCGGTTGGTACAAGATAAGAGTATCGCATGCTGGAGAGATTTATTGGTCAACCCCCCTCCCTCTTCCTCTCCTCCCCTCCACAGCCTCCTCATCTCCACCTCCGCCCATCACCCGTTCCCTATCCATTCTCCTCCCTCCCATTTCTCCATCTGTGTTTGAGTAGTAAATTACTCGGGTTAAATTTACCAGAACGCTCCTTTTTTAGCCTGGCGATCTGCCGTGGCGCGCCCCGCCTCTCCGATTTTTCAGCCTTAATCTGTGTCGCTTTACATCTGCAGATAAAATACAGTCGCCAATTGGGCCATCCTATTTAAATACAGCCGCCAATTGGGCCATCCTATTTTGTTTCTCTTCCGCTGCGTAGGAGGGAAGCTCTGAATCCACCATGTTACTCTTTAGTTGAGGGTCTACGGAATACTTTTCTAGGTTGTTTTGTTAAATTCGTTGGTGTCCATCTACTTCTTTGAGTGTACGTTTCTCAGGTGTTTTGCCCTCTAACGTGAACCAGTGGTTTAAGAATTGTAAATTAGTGAAAACAACATGTATACAGATGTATAATTAGTTGGTACAATAGTGTTGCCATTCCTTACTAGAGACGAACGGATGGAAAACCTTCCAAATATATTTGGAAGAAAGATAGCAATTTATTGTTTTTATTTATATGGCAAAATCATACAACCAAAATCAACCCAATCGTTTCATACGATGTTTGTAATAATACTTTTTGAGCAGGCAGTGTTAAAATTTTGCTGATGTTTGTAATCTAAACCCGTACCATTTGGTCTCGAACCATTTTGGCCAAGAGATTAATTTTAGGCCGAAAAACCATCACGAATCACTATTTAAAGTAGTTACTTCCCCAATCTGTGAGTTTGATTATATTACCTATATTCACATACAATGTGTGAAATGTTTTCTTTCAAGGCAATTGGGTATTAAAAAAAAAAAAAAAAAAATATTAATATAAAGAAATATTGTGTGTCCAACAGAATGGTGTCATCTGTACGGGATATTGAAAATATGAGTAGACAACTGATTGGCCGGCTCTTCCTTTTCTAGAACTCAGATTGATTGGCCGTCTCTTTCTACTCTAGACCTCTGATTGATTGGCCAGATCAACCTCCTCAGGAGATTTTTTTAAACCGTTTGTTTCAGAAGTGATTTCTTTCGGCCAGAATTTATGCTTTGGACACAAATTAGAGTAACATTATTTGGTTATGAATAATAACCAATAAAAACATTAAACGTATTTAAGAGTGTACGTTTCACACTAACCAGTTACTTTAGGTTTTCTAACACTGAAACCAATTTTATATTTAATAAACAACCCCCCCCCCAACACAAACACACTTCATTTGGGTCCATTCTTGATTAACCATAATAGTCGGAGATTATGGTCTGAGATTATGGTTAATAATGATACAAGCACACCCCCGCTTCAGCCACCACAGAAAACACAAACTCTCGCTATTTGTCCATTCACCAAATACATTTATCTCAGGGATTTAAAAGCACAGACTGTGTCTGAAAGGTTACGGTGTGATCTCATTGGTACCTCTTTATCGTGAGATCTGCACCCCTGCTCTTCCCCAGCCCCGGTTTACTTCGTATGCCCACATCAAGGGCTGGAGAGGATGCGTGAGAGGTCGTGGAATCAGATCCCATAATTAGAGAGAAGCTCGTCATGTCACTTGTTGCAGGCTACGGGGCCGGGAGCGTCTACAGTTCGCGTGCCCTGATCAAAACCACAAAACCCTGCAATGGTGTTCCTGTCAGAGGAGTTATTAGAGCAGGAGATTAGAACAACCATGCTTCCAGAGGAATTCACGCTCAATAAGTATGCGTGTTTTTATGATCGTATTAACAATTTTTTTTTTTTACACCATATGCCTCTTACATTTTTATTTTTAAGTATTTTATAAACAACTGCTCAGATAAAACGAGTAGTGACCATACCACCTCTTTTTTTCTTAGGATCTAGATTACCTTGATTTCCCCGAGCAAACCATGAGATCTGAAATGTATTTAAAATCTCCATCTCCACTGTGATTTTATACATTACTGTCTTCATTTGCCACCGAGGAAAGCGATATTAGATCCAAACATTATCTAATATATTTGAATCTCTAAAAGTAGAAATAAGTAAATACGTTAAATACATTTTACGCAGTTGAATATCCACTTTGGCCTATTAAAGAAACATTGACGTACATTACAAACATATCTAGGGAAAAAAACTACTTGAACGAACTTTTTTGAAATGATACCAAAATCCCTGAATGTGCAAAAGATATTTAGCCAGTCTTGCTGACAATTCAATCATTAATCAAGTGTGTATTTATCATACATACATTAAACACAAGTGTCTAATTCTCAATATACTCGGGAACCGTCTCAGGCCTTACCGGGGCAGTCCAGATCCGGCGTTACAACCTGCGTCAGTGTATTGGCTAGATATATACCCTAGCCTATGACAGAGAGGTGCAGAGTGGGAAAACCTCTGACTAATGTGGTTTCTTTGTATCCATACTGCTTCCTATTCAGGGAGACGGGCTTTGTTTCGGGATCAAGACAACAGCCTGAACTTTGACCCCTGCACACATAACAAGGAAACAGCAAAGTTTCCGCTATTCTTCCAAATGGACCATTAAAAAGACTTAATCTCGTCCGCTACTTATCAGGATTATCTACTCACAGTCTAGTGAAAGTATTCAAAAGTGGGAAACAGTCGGTGAAAAAAAGGATATGTGGGGTTAGATTAAATCACTACTTTATAACTGTTCAATAATAAAAAGTTAAACTCTTGTTTTACAATGATTATTACCACAATTATAATTTTGTAATGACGTCAATTAACTTATTTACAAGGAATATAGATGCCAAACAGATATATTAACATTAATCAAATGTATTGACTGCTGTAGGCCTAAATGCTGACGTTTGTCAATAGCCGAGATGAACCAAGCCGCGTGTAGTCTATAGCACTCGTATGATCACTGGATGAAAATCAACATACTTTAAAGATAACTTCTAAATAAAAAAATCAAGAACAAGGACATCAAAACTCTCTATTAGACATGCATAGCGCACGAGACGCTCATGAAGCATTACTGCGCTACAAAATACATTGCTTCGCTTTAGAATCTCTGGATCTGTTCTATTATAATGTAATGTAATGTAATCCAATGTACATAAATTACTATGAACACGTTAAGGTAAACCCTCAAGAGTTTGACCATGGGACCTGTTACTCCCAATCCACACTCCCAAAAAGACGCTATACTTAGATTATATTACAAATTTGAACAATGTAGTTATTGTTACGGGGATATTTTTCCCTTTTACTAAACCATTTGCACTATCGGATTCGGTAGATTTGCGTCTGACTCTAGACAGACTCCGTTGTTGGTATTTTCGTGGTCTTCAAATGAAATAAAATATTAATTCCAATTGACGAAAGTGAGCAATAATCAAGATAACACTTTTTGTAGAACCAGAGCAACATATGTGTGAAATTTATTTAAATTGTAATTCAGCGCAATATCAGGACCTCTAACTAGCAGAAATGCATTTCGTAAATTATACAATATAGTTGGGCCTCAGTCTTTTAAAATAATCAAATTATTCACAATTTACAATAATTATTACAATAAAAAGAAATCATTATGATGAATAGACAGTGTCAACGGACAGGTTTACAAACGCTTAGGGATTATCAAATGTGGAAAATATCAATCTTTAAAACCACTTTCACTTCATGATTTAGAAAACCATGTTACCGTATTTGTCATCAATTTACAATCAACCCAAAATAAAACGATTATAGTTAACCAAATGTGTTGATTAATTTGGCATTACCCTCAACCGAACGTGGGGTTAATAAAATTACAAAATTAGTAAACAACAACCAATATTTTAACTCAAATCCTGTGCGTAAGAGCATGTATTCTCAAAAGGTGAAATGGTTAGATGAATTTACCTGTCATTTACAAGAACACCATAAACATTCTGTACAAAATGCAGGTAGTTCAGTGATCATTTTAAAAAGAGGTAAATATTTGGTTATGTGTTTTTGTATTTTGTCTGCAGATTCCATTGTCTCATGAGTCATCTATATGTGTGTTAACGGAACCGTCCCGTGTACCCCAGCCGTCGCGCTCTGGTAATGCTGCGGCAGCGCGTGAAGTCTACTTTGCAGCGATGGGTCACCGGGCTCAACAGTCGGTAAATACATGCTTATCATCTCTCTCAAGTCTCCGGGGCAAGGGCCCCTGGAGTGAGTGCTAACGGGAGGGCTTACGCTCGGCTCTGACTTCACCAGCGACCCAAGCGTGCCCATGGCAGCCGAGGAGGAGACGCCAGAGCTCTGGTGCTGTGTATAGGTGATCCCGCCGTAGCCGGACGGGGAGGCGCTCATATAGCCCTGAGAGTTCGAGATGGGGCTGTACTGGAGCGCCGTCATGTCGTAGCGGTGCATGGGCTGGGGGTTGTGCGGGTGGTGGTGGTGTGAGTGGTGGTGGTGCCCGCTGCCTGGATGCTGGCTGTAAGCTAGTTGCGCCTCCTGCATCATCGCTGCGGCCGCAGCGGCTGCGGCAACCTGCCCAGAGTACGCACCATTCGCCCAGCCGTTCATGTGTGCGTAGCCTGAGCTCGAGGAGCCTCCATGCCCCCCTGGGCTCTCTAACCGCTGGCCAACGCCGGATGAACACATCCCGGACCCGAGACCCATTCCTGCGCCGCCGCCGCCCCCAGATAGTAGGCCACCAGCCAGAGAGTATTTGTCCTTTTTCATCAACGTCTTGGTCTTTCGTCTCGGTCGGTACTTGTAATCCGGATGCTCCTTCATGTGCATAGCTCGTAACCGTTTTGCCTCGTCGATAAAAGGTCTCTTTTCTGCCTCGGACATCACTTTCCATTCGGCGCCCAGCCGCTTGCTGATCTCAGAGTTGTGCATTTTGGGATTCTCCTGAGCCATCTTTCTGCGTTGTCCGCGGGACCACACCATGAACGCGTTCATTGGACGCTTCACCCGGTCTTGATTCGCTTTGGACCCACTGCTCGGCCCCGTTTGACCCGAATTTGTGTTCGTTTGGGGTCCAGGGGAATGGAGGTCCGTTTCCATCATCATGCTATACATTCACCTTGTTTTAAAACTTTCAACCAACAAAGAAAAAAAGTCTAGTTCAGTCGGCACCCGAGTCCGACAGAGCAGGTGCACACGCGGAAACAATCCTACACCCCAAAAAAAGAGTGAAATGCAAACTTAATTCATAATCCAAGGATGAGGGAAATGCTGAAATGTTCTCCGTGTGCGTGCTTTATCTCTTCTCTGGTTATTGGTTCACATCCACGCTGACAGAACGCGCTATAGAGCCACTTTCTCTGACGGAGTTGAGAAGTTTGTTAAAGCCGCAGATGCGCCTTGACAGCATTAAATGAGCCACGAGCGGCCAATCGCGTTCTAGAAACAGAGCGATTTGCATGGTGCTCAGTCAGGTGACGAAGAGCTGGTGAATGAGGAACACACTGGCAGTGGGGTGAGAGGAGGGTCACCCCCGCTAAGTGACATGGTGGGTTACAATTTGGGGGCATAACATCTGAAGCCGTTTGCCACATTCCAGACAAACGTAAAAGTTATTAAACTACACAACCATTACACTTTATAAGCCTATACATGCTCAGCTCTAGATACAATTTCCCAGTCATTCGGCTACATGGGTTATTTTTAATATTTATGTAAATTAGGTTTTGTCTAATAATAATAATAACAAAATAAATATATATAGGCTACATACTCAGAACCGAGCAAAAGCCTTAGGCTGTAGTCATTTGTTTGGATAGGATATATATTTATATTCATAACCTTAGTTCGACTTTTGCACAGTACTGTAAATATATACATATATATATATATATTTATATATATAAGCAGCAAAACAAAACAGAGTCCTGGGTACAGATTTGAGATTCTAGACTGTCATCGCCGTCTGCTGGAGGGAAGCAGAATGGAACGGTTCCCCTGTAAAAATGACAAACCATTCCCTTTACATCCGAACGTGAAATGGATAAAGCTTTTCTGTAAACAGATATGTGCATTCAAAATAATGATATGGATGAAATTAGGCATGGCGATAGAACATTAGAAATCATGCTTTTTTGTGCAAATAACACGCTCACTATGGCAACAAAAGTAAAAGTAAGTCTATCAAAACCAAATGTCTCAGGGTTGTGTTTCCAGGTCTCAACCGTCTCACGATCGCGCGCACGTATTATTCAAATTTCACAGCTGACTTCTAAAAGGCCAAATCAGATGCTAATTTAAAGGACAAACTGCGCGTCTCTTCCATTCCTCGAAGACAACGATGTAATAACTGTATCGGAGTATGTTGTTTATACTTAGGTTGACGTATCCTTCAATACGGGATTCTTCAGGTAGCCTATCCCTCAGCACTGTAGGGTTAAGCGACCTCACAACGGTCAACGATGTATTTGCCACCATGGCATTTGTCCCAAAGATTAGATTCTATTTATGGAATACAGCCACTATTATTACACAATAATCAGAGCCCCGGTTTGACTTCACACCACAACTGTTGCTATTAGGCTGTACCAGGAAAACTATGATGAAACAAAGGAGGCGTCATGTTTTGCGTTAAAGCTTGAAAGATCAAAATGTAATATGACCATTGTAATAATTTCGATTTATATATATATACATGGTTTCTACGAATAATAAAAATACTCATTCGACAATATTTTTGTGAGGTTTGGTCTGTTTATTAACGAATCTTTATACCATGTTGACACAAATGGCCATGACGTTACGTCACGTTTTAATAATATGAATAATAATATTTCAGATGGACTATTCTTAAACTAGGCCTATTCGTATTTTTAGGAAGTAGGAGCATAAAATGCAATTGTTTTTAGAGCAGATGGTTTTACGGTTCACTCAAACATCCCACAATAAGGACCGAATATGCAAATGTACATCTAAATATTTACAGTTGAAATAACCTTTCAAATGACAGACAACGATTTCTCGACGAACGGGCAGTATAATGGTGTATCATATTATATTCTCTATATATAGAATTTTGTTATAGCTTATTGCATCAAATGGTTTTCAATCTTCAAAGTGGATAATGACTTATCGAATATATAATTATTAATAAAATCAACGTACATTTCTTGGTACCATGGAGACCGATCAACAAGTATATGTAATGTAGGCCTAGGCCTCATTTGGATAATTTCGGATTAATTATTTTGCATAACCGTGTTCCATCAAGGCAATACACGGAATTATTGTTATTATTATTGTAATGTTGTTGTAATGATAATAAGATATATTATGTGCTATTATTCTCATAACTATTCAATATTATAATGATGGGCTAATCATTTTATACTCGTTAGCATAATTTCGAAATGCCTATCGTTTCAGTAATCAAACGCGACTCACACAGCCTTAACCTAAAGTGGAAATATCGTGAGTGAGGGGATTAGCCTTTGCAAACCCACTCCAACCCTCGTGGGCCTTATTTACTTTCCCTGTCTTTCTGGATCACTCGCCTGCGCTTTCAGAATTCTCCCAGCTTCTTTGTGCATGCGCACTCTGCGAAACGCTCCACACGCGCTGGTTGACGAGCGGTAGCAAGGGTCACAGCAGATATCCTGCCCCTCAACTACCTTAACACAATAGACTAGTCTTTCTATCTCGGTACACATCTAATTTTGATTAGGGAGGGTTTTATGGTACCATGCTGACAATGGGCATTGAGTTTAGACTGGACTACCATCTTTACCCAAAATATAGTTTGTCCAACCTATCACTGCTGCAATATTGTGTGCTAATATAAATATAACATTGAGGTACGCGGACTGTTCCGTTGCACGCAGTCCAGAGAGAAAGGTCCCGCGCTTTCCTTCCATTCCGCGTTAGTTTAGTCATCTTCTCGCGTCTCGACTGGATTAGGCATGATGATTTACGGGAAAGACGCCAGATCCGGAGCATACAGGTTTTGAAGCATCCTACTTATAATAGGATAAAGTAGAATGTTCCGGTTATGATCCGTGGTCAACATAAAACTCACAATTCGGTCTAATTTGTTTCTATAATTTCATAGTAATTATTAGGAAAGAAAATATAATTAGGAAAGGATCAAGTTTGAGGATAGGTTACTTGTCTTAAAGTTTATTTTGTGACACTCAAATCTGTATTCTCGCTGCCATTCTGTGCGAACTGGCTACGTGTGTAAAGACTCATGAATTTGGGAGAGGTAGCGTTTTGCTTGGTTGACATCTGATAGGTGTTTTTTTGTGTTTTCATGTGATTTGAAAGTTCAGTACACGTCAGTTCACGAAGGACAACTTTTGTCCTGTGGGTGAATTGAAACCTATGTATAAAAGTCTACAAATGTTGGAGTCAGGTACTGAGTTGGCATTTACGGTAAGTTATATGGTAAGAGTTATAGAGTTTAGAGTTAGGTTTATGAATAGGCATTAAAGATGCATTCAAAGATGTCTGGCCACTGGTTGTGAAAAAGGCGCTGTCAAGCCAAAATGGGTCCCAGATCAAAACCACTTCAAATGGAATTTCATAACTAACTGAGATATGATAGTAATTATACTTAAGAGTATGCATGTGCAGTATTAACAAAATGTTTCACCTCAAGCCCAAATGGGAGGTTTCAAATCATTTATCGGTCCAGGAATGCATCTTTTAGGTTAGAGGTATTCCTTCTGAGTATGCATGGTAAAACCTTTTGCAGTTTAATATACTGCATCTAATTAGTAAGCAATAAATACAAGGCTCACTGTTAGCATAAAGATGTGCATTGTCAAAATGTTTGTATAGTTGATTAAAATATTTAAATGAATACTCCAAATGCATTCAAAATAATGACATGGATGAAATTAAGCATGGCGATAGAACATTAGAAATCATGCTTTTTTGTGCAAATAACACACTCGCTATGGCAACAAAAGTAAAAGTAAGTCTATCAAAACAAAAGGTCTCAGGGTTGTGTTTCCAGGTCTCAACCGTCTCACGATCGCGCGCACGTATTATTCAAATTACACAGCTGACCTCTTCTAAAGGGCCTAATTAGCTGCTAATTTAAAAGACAAACTTTTCAAAGTTTTTGGAACAAATGAATGAACAACGTTTTGTATTTTATTTTACATGTATTCTTTAAGAACCACTGATTGAAAACCATTGCTTGTGCCAAACTGCCATTATAAACGTGACTCCCGTGTGATATATGCACCATTTAAAATCTTCCTGCATAAAAAAAGTGTAATTCGATTTATCTTCTATGTTATTTAAGAACACATATGTCTGTCAAGAGCCTATACACGGAAACAACTATTCGTAACCAAATATGTATATTTAGGATAGCATATAGCACTGGTTTTTACATCTTTACCAAGTTAGATTAAAGAACGTAAACTATTTTTCCCAAACTGACATTAAAGTGTATAGCGGCCAATAACCCTCATATAGATCTGAGGTTGTTTATCGAGAAGACTGGACATCAGTAGTCGGCGTCTTGACAGCCTCGTTAAAGACAATATCTATACCAGCACAAAGACACGGCCGTTAAAGTTAGATTTGTACCAGTCAATTAACCGACGCAGCTATCATGTGAAAACACCTGTTTCAGCGACAGAGATCAGACGAGGGGCTTCATCGGTTTATCAATTTTCTCTATACACTCCTCTGCCTCGCTCGCGCGTCCCTCCACCGCCTGTAGACCGCGTGCACAGTATCCCGTCGTAGCCATGGGGACTTTCGGTGTCCTGGAAAATAAGCCGATAAAGATACAAATATGCTACAAGTTTCATTTGGCTGCGATAATGAGATAACATATGAAAAGTATAAAGTACATTTTGGGTGAAACCTAATGGTTAATTCTGACAATCGTGTCTCTTATGTGGCCCAAGCGACATCCATTGAACTCAAATAATACTAATTCTTTCGTACGATCTTGTAAAGTATTATTATTAACCATGCTTTTACTATTGAGGTGCACACTCATTCAATTCCCACCAAGACTGTATTTTCCTTCAGTTGACCCACGGTCAAGGTTTAGGGTACCCCATATAATTTACATTAACTGACCGATTAATATGAATGGACGAACACACATTAGTGATATATTGAAAGAAACCGCAAGGCATTATAAAAAAAACTCACACACATAACCTTTTTCAAAATAAAATATTTGAGTTTTAGTTCATATCTAAAAGCTTCTCTTGCAGCAGCCACTGGAAAATAAAGACGTTTAGGTAAAGACAGGATAACCAACCGCGTCGTGCGTAAAATAGCTGAGGTTAAGCAAACTTACGCACGTCTCCCTGATCGTCTCTACCGTAGCCAGTGAAGTAGGATACGGATTCCTTTCCCATGCTCCTCCTAACGTTGTCCTAAACTCACCAAAGCGTCTTGTAAGAACGCTAAACTCAAACCTCTTTCTGTGTGTGCCATCCGTGCCCGGTGCCCAAACCCACCACTCAACACTGAGAGAAGAGACAAGAAGAAATGACATTTATTATACAAGCTAAAATACAATTTCAAGTTATTGTTTGTCCCATCGAAAGGGGGTTGCTTATTACATAATGAAGCGTCTTTTGTGTGGGGCGGAATAATACAAAACAAGTATTCTAATAAATAGCCACTTTTTTGTTCGCTCTCGAAGGATGAATGGGCTCGAGCGGTTGGGTTCTGAAAAGCAGCTGCGTCGCATTCAGGGGAGAGGGGGCGGGAACTTGGCTGAGCGCCGCGGGCGGCTTCCAATGGATACCGATTCACATTAATGGTCGACGCACTGATAGAGAGGAGAGGGAGGTAGAGGAGAGAGAGGTAGAAGAGAGAAGAGGGAGGTAGTAGAAGAGAGAAGAGGGAGGTAGAAGAGAGGAGAGGGAGGGGTGTAGAAGAGAGGAGAGGGAGGGAGGTAGAAGAGAGGAGAGGGAGGTGAGGGAGGAGAGGGAAGTAGAAGAGAAAAGAGAGAGGTAGAAGAGAGAAGTGGGAGGTAGAAGAGAGGACAGGGAGGTAGAAGAGAGGACAGGGAGGTAGAAGAGAGAAGAGGGAGGTAGAAGAGAGGAGAGGGAGGTAGAAGAGAGGAGAGAGAGGTAGAAGAGAGAAGAGGGAGGTAGAAGAGAGGAGAGGGAGGTAGAAAAGAGGAGAGGAAGGTGAGGGAGGTAGAAGAGAGGAGAGGGAGGTAGAAGAGAGGAGAGGGAGGTAGAAGAGAGGAGAGGGAGGTGAGGGAGGTAGAAGAGAGGAGAGGGAGAGAACCGCGGATGAGAGGAGAAAAGAGTGGGAGTCGTGAGTGGAGACAGGAGCAGGAAAGGAGAACAGTTTCGCACATTATTTTAGAATAGGTTGAGGATTCAATAAAAATGTAGCATTTGTCAAGTTTGCGACCAGACTAATTTCTCCTGCTAAACTGGAGTTGCACATAGTTTTCAGAGTTTTTGTTATAATCAAAGCATAACAGTATCTATATGTATAACAATACACATTAGTTATTAAAGTGAATGTTTCAATTAAATCAGCATTACACAATTGTTAAAAACATACCACAGGCGTTTCATGCAACATTTTGGACCAAGTTATCAGCTAAAATATAATTAATTATCCACCATCTGGTGTGTATCTCAGGAGGGTTTGTCATCCAACACAGCTTGTCACCACATTGCTTTGACAGGCCGGCGGCTCTCTGATGGAGACCGTCAAGCACACACACACACACACACACACACACAGAATCTCCATTTAAAGTAGAACCTTAAAGAAGGGTTTAATAATCTGAGTTCCTAATCTATAGTAACCTCCCTCACTCCCATCCATCCTCATAGAGATCTGTTGATGGTCTGACCTGATTCCAGGACCAAGTCACCTGACTACGCCTCCACTATTACACATTGACTACACATCCATTAATTCCCCTCAAAGAGTCTCACCTCCAACAACTCCTCAGCCAACATCATGATCTGGGCAGAAGATTCCTTTTCTCTACCAGCATCTTTTCACAGATCAAGCCCCTCAAACAACAGTGCAGTGCTAGCACATAACATGCACACACACACACACACACACACAGGTTCAGGCCCAGGTAGGTATCCAGACAGGTATGTGCATTATGGCCGTTGTTTAACCGCAATCCGTTGCTGACGCTTGACTCACCTTGTCTGCTGTCTGCGTAAGCAGTCAAGCTGGCCAAGCATTAGCCAGAGGAATAATTAGTGTACTGGCTTTTGTCATGTATCACTGTAAAGAGGGGCCTGCAGAAACAGACATTCTCAGTTCAGTGTCAGTTAGCCAGCGCCACTAATGTGAAATGTGTTGGCACTTAAAGAACTCTCTTTTTTACTTCTTTACCAGATGAAGGACAGAGCTGCACCCTGACAGACATCCAGCTGTTCCACAGCTCTTCAGAATGTGCAGTTGACATACATCTCGTCCTTCACTGCTCTCCGCTTGCCTTGTGAAGTAGCGTTGAAAGCAGACCTGCATTTACGGGAGCACCTTGAAATGTTTTTTTGCTCCGAGTGCTATAGAACTGTTTACTTGAAGGCTCCACAGCGACACCTGTCCACAAACAACAGTATATAAAACAAAACTTCAGTTCAATCTTCTCTGAAGACTGAACCTCCCTTCCACCTATCGCACTCATTCATCAGAAACCACTGACAACATCAAGGTCAGACATTCATAACGTCCCAGGAAGAGAATAGCTCCCCGTCAGTGTGCATTTACAATGACAGACATCATTTCATAAATAAGTGTGTCACCTTAAACCTCACATAAGGGCTATTGTGTGAAAGCTTAGGGTCAAGTTAAGATGGAAGTTAGGCTGGAGGTTAGGCTGGAGGTTAGGCTGGAAGTTAGGCTGGAGGTTAAGCTGGAGGTTAGGCTGGAAGTTAGGCTGGAGGTTAGGCTGGAAGTTAGGCTGGAGGTTAGGCTGGAGGTTAGGCTAGAAGTTAGGCTGGAAGTTAGGCTGGAGGTTAGGCTGGAGGTTAGGCTAGAAGTTAGGCTGGAAGTTAGGCTCGAGGTTAGGTTGGAAGTTAGGTTGGAGGTTAGGTTGGAGGTTAGGTTGGAGGTTAGGTTGGAGGTTAGTCTGGGTGTTAGGCTGGAAGTTAGGCTAGAGGGGTTCAGGGGGGAGCGAGGGGGGGGTGTTGTGAAGGGGGCATCCAGAAGTATAGTGAAAGGCAAGAAATGCATCAAGAAATGTGCATTAGAGTAACAGAAACATTTAGTTTCCTTAAATTGCTATATATGAATGTATATTGAGTCTTGTTGTTCATGTGTTAATCTAGAAAATATATGTTTTCTGCTTTTTAATATGATGTTTTATGCTAAGCTATTCCTCGTACTGACACATCTACCACTGACACGTACCCGTACTGACACATCTACCACTGACACGTCGCCGTACTGACACATCTACCACTGACACGTCTCCGTACTGACATATCTACCACTGACATGTCCCTGTACGGACACATCTACCACTGACATGTCCAGTACTGACACCTCTACCACTGACATTTCCCCGTAACTGACACATCTACCACTGACAAGTCCCCGTAATGACACATATACCCCTGACACATCCCCATACTGACACATCTACCACTGACACATCTCCGTATTGACACATCTACCACTGACACGTCCCATACTGACACATCTACCACTGACACATCTACCACTGACTGTCAGACTAGAAAGAAAGATGGAGAGAGCAGAGAGGGAGTAACAATCTGAAAAGTGGTAAAGGGCTTGCGGCATCAACCAAAGAATATGACAGAGAGAGAGGGAGAGAGAAAGTGGTTCTGAAGCAAGTTGATTGTATTAGGATGAGGCAAGAGGGACGGAAAGAGAAAAGGGTTAAGAGACGCTGGTGAGAGAAAGTAGTTGGGTCAGGCCTAAAAGCATGGAAGGGAGAAAGACAAAGGGGCAAAAGCAGAGAGGGTCCTGGCTCCATTCATAAAGGTCTGACAGAAATCCTCAAAGGCAAACCCTTCACTATAGACACACTTCAAAGAGACAGGGGGCTTAAAATGAAAACACACACACACAAGCAGGCGAACACACACTCAACCCTCATCCCACCAGACCACAGGAGTGGTGTTCCTCAACCAAAAAACATCCTGTTGGCCCAGTTGAGAACATATGATTGTCATTGAACATTTCTGTAGAACGATCCCTGTCTTTTTCTTCTACGGGCTTAATGTGAATAAAAGTGCAAAAATTTGACAAAATAGTCAAATGTTGTCATAATCAGAAGTGATTAATCATCCATCACAAATCCAGGATAAACTGCACATTATGAAAGGGAATGGTCTGTGGTTTAAATCAATAAAAAAAAGAAACATATACAAACCAGATCCATAAAGATTAGAATGGTGTTTCAGGTTTTGTACGCTTTTATTCCAGTTCTTTCTTTTTTTTTGGCACAGTAGCAATTATAGAGCAAGATGTTCCCAGACATTGTTGGGATTTATCAATTATCCATAACACCTTCCTCTCTAATGAGTGGAATGGTTTAACCAGTCGACAGACACAACTCTTAGAGCGCCTGTGCTAATGGTGTCGCCACGACGATGGGATTTGCAGTAACAGCTTCACCGTGTGACTTGAGAGAGGGAGGAGAGGGGGGAGGGGAGAGGGAGGAGAGGGGGAGGTCTAGCAAGCACCCAGCACATCTCTAATTAGGCCTTACAGTCAGTCATCATGGCCAGGCCACTCCTGTAAAAGAGATTTTTAATCTCAGTGAGTCTTTCCTTGTAAAACAAATTTTTTTTTTTAAGTAATAAGGTGTTGAAGTAATCGCCATCACATACACTAGTTCCACAAAGACCCTCGCATTGAGGTAGAGATAGAGGTAGAAGTAGAGATAGATGTAGAGATAGAGAATGAGGCAAGTGGAGAGATGGGTAGATAAAGGGAGAGAGGAGGTTAAAAGAGAGAGAAAGAGAGAAGAGGGAAGAAAAATTGAGAGAGACTGATGGAAGAGAGAGTGAGCGAGAGGACTATGGTTTCCTAGTTAACCACTTTGGCACTTAGGCCTTGTTAGGACTGATGCACTTTGCAGCTCTCATCATTAGACAGAGCTATCTGTAGATCTACCACACCACAGAGAGGGGAGAGAGAAGAGGAGACAAAGAGGAGGAGGAATAGGGGAGAGGACACCAGGAGGAGGAAGCATGCAATAGAAAGTCGAGAATGAAGACAGGGAGGACAGAGGATATCTGCAAATGAAAACACTGTTAAGGCCCTCTGGAGGAGAGAGGATATCTTCAGATGAACACACTGTTAAGCCCCTCTGGAGGAGAGAAAATATCTTCAAATGAACACACTGTAAGCCCCTCTGGAGGAGAGAGGATATCTTCAGATGAACACACTGTTAAGCCCCTCTGGAGGAGAGAGGATACCTGCAAATGAACACACTGTTAAGCCCCTCTGGAGGTGAGAGGATATCTTCAGATGAACACACTGTTAAGCCCCTCTGGAGGAGAGAGGATATCTTCAGATGAACACACAATTAAGCCCCTCTGGAGGAGAGAGGATATCTTCAGATGAACACACTGTTAAGCCCCTCGGGAGGAGAGAGGATATATGCAAATGACCACACTGTTAAGCCCCTCTGGAGGAGAGAGGATATCTTCAGATGAACACACCGTTAAGCCCCTCTGGAGGAGAGCGTCTGAATGATGACTGAAATGCAAAACAGACTAACTGAGCTAATCAATTCAACACCTGTGGTCTTCCAGGTGAGTTTATGTAAAACATAAGTTTGTCCTGGCCCCCTCAGGAGTGATTATGAATGGAGTAATAGTTTAGCAGAGTGAATACCCTTTGCTTCTTCAATCTTCACTGTATTTTGTAACAAGACACCCTAGATATGTCAATGTCAATGTGGAGCTTGAATGTGGCGAGGTGAACTGTTCTAGAGGAAGGGAGCCCATACCGAAAAGCCTCTTTTTGGGCCTGGATCTTGGGACATCCAACAGCATCTGGTTGGTCGACCTCAGAGCTCTAAGAGGATGATGGTGGTGTAAGAGTGCAGCCAGATTAAGGGGGGCCAACCCATTTAAACCCTTGAAAGCAAGCAATAAAATCTTAAGATCAAGCCTGAAGCGGACAGGAAGCCAGTGGAGAGAGGCCAAGACTGGTGTTATATGTTCTCACTTTTTTTCCAGTTAAAAAACGGCTGCTGCATTTTCGTCTATCTGAAGAGGGTGAAGAGATGACTGTTGTACACCCAGGTACAAATAATTACAATAATCTAGCCAAGAAGTAATAAACGTATTGATAACCTTCTCAAAGTTGTTAGCAGAGAGATAGGCCTTAACCTTTGTTAAAATTCTTAAATAAGCTAATAACACTAAGATTCTTAACAAAACATTGCCCAAAGGATCCACTATGAGAGGCTAAAGGGTCCAAAGTGTCCAAAGGATCCATTGTGAGAGGCTAAAGGGTCCAGATGGTCCAAAGGATCCACTGTGAGAGGCTAAAGGGTCCAGAGTGCCCAAAGGATCCACTGTGAGAGGCTAAAGGGTCCAGATTGTCCAAAGGATCCACTGTGAGAGGCTAAAGGGTCCAGAGTGCCCAAAGGATCCACTGTGAGAGGCTAAAGGGTCCAGAGTGCCCAAAGGATCCACTGTGAGAGGCTAAAGGGTCCAGAGTGCCCAAAGGATCCACTGAGAGGCTGGATCTATGTATTTATAAGCCCTTTTTACATCAGCTGTTGTCACAAAGGGCTTTTACAAAACACCCATCCTAAAACCCCAGTGAGCACGAACAACAGGATTGAAGCATGGTGGCTAGGAAAAACTCCCCATGGAGGCTGGATGGTAGGAAGAAATCCAGAGAGGAACCAGGCTCAGGGGGGTGACCAGACCTCTTCTGGCTGATGTTAAGAATACTAATAATAATTAATAAATTCACATGGGCTGTGTCCAGAAGTAAGGAAAGGGATACAGACTTGAAATGTTTGAAGACAGCTGTGTATGTAGGAGGAACAGAAGAGTCTAAGGCAAAGGAGGTCAGTGAAGGTCTAAGAGCAGAAATCTTTCCAGTAAAAAACTAATAAAATGTTCACATAGTACAGGTGATGGCACAATACGAGCTGAATAACTAGGATTTATAATAGAATAGATAGATGTGTTTTTTATTTAACATGCAGACACACATCCCAGCCGATTGCCCTTCATGTCAGGAAACAAGCTACTAATTAAATTTGACACACTCCATAGACAACTGAAAAAAAATATCCAGGCTTACAAGCAGGGTTAGGGTTAGTAATGGGCCTGGACTGGTGATCTAGCAAACAGGGCAAATGCCCGGTGGGCTGAGGCACCCATTGGTTCATTTTCTGGACTGACACTGGGCTGCAATAACATCTCTTACTAGGCCCCACCCCTCCCCCTCTGTTTTTTGTTTCAGATGCGGAGGCTCAGAGCCAAAATCTGTGGATGAGGGCATTTAAAAGGGACTAACAAAAGCGCTATGGCAACAGGGGGGCAGAGAAGTTGCGGGACTACAAAGTCTAAATATCTAGAAGCACAGACACACGCAGAATATCTAGAAGCACAGACACACGCAGAATATCTAGAAGCACAGACACAAGCAGAATATCTAGACGCACAGACACACACAGAATATCTAGACGCACAGACGCAAGCAGAATATCTAGACGCCCAGACACACACAGAATATCTAGACGCACAGACACAAGCAGAATATCTAGACGCACAGACACACACAGAATATCTAGACGCACAGACACACAGAATATCTAGACGGACAGACACACACAGAATATCTAGACACACAGACACACAGAATATCTAGACGCACAGACACAAACAGAATGTCTAGACGCACAGACACAAGCAGAATATCTTGACTCACAGACACACACAGAATATCTAGAAGCACAGACACATGCAGAATATCTAGACGCACAGCCACAAGCAGAATATCTAGACGCACAGACACAAGCAGAATATCTTGACTCACAGACACACACAGAATATCTAGAAGCACAGACACATGCAGAATATCTAGACGCACAGCCACAAGCAGAATATCTTGACGCACAGACACACACAGAATATCTAGAAGCACAGACACACACAGAAAAGCTGACATGTTCTCTGCAGTAGCTTCCACCTGGACATGGCGATTGCCGGGAAGAGGAGCAGGCAGAGGAGACGGGAGAGGAGCAGGCAGAGGAGCAGGCAGAGGAGCAGGGAGAGAAGCAGGAGAGGAGCAGGGAGAGGAGCAGGGAGAGGAGCAGGAGAGGAGCAGGGAGAGGAGCAGGCAGAGGAGCAGGCAGAGGAGCAGGGAGAGGAGCAGGCAGAGGAGCAGGAAAGGAGCAGGGAGAGGAGCCTGCAGAGGAGCAGGGAGAGGAGCAGGCAGAGGAGCAGGGTGAGGAGCAGGGAGAGGAGAAGGCAGAGGAGTAGGCCGAGGAGCAGGGAGAGGAGCAGGAAATGAGCAGGGAGAGGAGTAGCCCGAGGAGCAGGGAGAGGAGCAGGGAGAGGAGCAGGAGAGGAGCAGGGAGAGGAGCGGGCAGAGGAGCAGGGAGAGGAGCAGGCAGAGGAGCAGGCAGAGGAGCAGGCAGAGGAGCAGGAAAGGAGCAGGGAGAGGAGCCTGCAGAGGAGCAGGGAGAGGAGCAGGCAGAGGAACAGGGTGAGGAGCAGGGAGAGGAGAAGGCTGAGGAGTAGGCCGAGGAGCAGGAAATGAGCAGGGAGAAGAGCAGGCTGAGGAGCAGGGAGAGGAGCAGGCAGGCAGAGGAGCAGGGAGAGGAGCAGGGGTGTGACAAGGATGCTGAGGATGGACAGTGTGAGCAGGAGCAGAGTGTAGTTGAAGCGGTAAGCATGGAGTAGCTTCATGATTAACAGGGGGACTCCCAGGGAGCAGCAGAAGGAGCAGAAGGAGCAGGAGGAGGTGTGTGTCTGTGCCATGCCATGATGACGATGATTAAATGCATGAATGTTGATGATAATAAGATAACGCAAGCGTTGTAGCTATCATAAAGTGAAACCTTCAACTACTGCAGGTGGTCACTGTCAGTGAACGTCAAGTAGCTCAGAATAAACCATTTGGCAGTGTTTCTGTAGCTAACATACCTGTAGCTAACATACCTGTAGCTAACATACCTGTAGCTAACATACATAACACTAACCCTTACGCAGTCCATGCAGGCAGTACTGTTAGGTCTATATTAGTACTGTTAGGCCTATTTTAGTACTGTTAGGCCTATATTAGTACTGTTAGGCCTATATTAGTACTGTTAGGCCTATATTAGTACTATTAGGTCTATATTAGTACCGTTAGGCCTATTTTAGCACTGTTAGGCCTATATTGATGCTGTTAGGCCTATTTTAGTAATGTTAGACCTATATTAGTACTGTTAGGCCTATATTAGCTTTGTAGGTACCTATTGTAGTGAGCTGTTCTGGGCTAAAAACATTTTTTATCTCAGTCCAGCCCTGCTTACAAGTCAAAGCTGTGGAGATTTTCCTTGCCCCCTACGCCGACGCTCTCCTGGGCTTTGGAACAACTCTAGTCCCTGGATGTTTAGGGGCTTGCTGCAGGCCTTGAAAGAACCTCTGTCAGGCCAAACATGCAAGTTGTTTCTTTTTGTCTGTTTGTGTGTGTGTGTGTGTGTTTGAGAGTGTGTGAGAGTGTGTGTATAAAGACATCACAAGATTCAGTGTGTTTGTCACTGAGGGTTCAGGATTAATCCCATTGCTCAACACAGGATTTCCTTTTTACCCGATCTTCATTTACCAGGTGAATAGTAAATGCTTGAACATAACGGTCAATTGCTTTCTGTTTTCAACCAATCCCAAACATTAACCCTCAATGAAAAACCAACTTAACCATGGAGATGAAGTTTATCTTCACCTCAACAAAGTGAAACTGTGATAGTATTTCGGTGTGTTGTGTGTGTGTGTCTTTTTGGCACAGTGTTCTACTTCACTCTTTCCTCTCTCCAAACACCCAGAATTCTAGATGAGGTCACACTTCCAGGTGGGCCGGAGTGCTTCAAAGATTCACCTTATCGTGCCCTTTACCTCCCCCATCTTTCCAGACAGTCTTTTCTTCTTTACCTCCTTCCATCTCCTCCTTTCCTCCCACTCTTTCTCTTCAGGTTTTCTCTCCTCCACCAGGACATCTCACACAGGATACACAGAGGCCAAGCTGGAGGCAGACCATCTCCAGTCAACTATTTCTACAAATGTGTTCACGTGCCGTTGTTAATAGAATATCTCAGGCCCCATAATTATATGTACTGATAACTATGCATCTTTGAACAACTGGGAGAGAGCCCACACTGTCCGTATCAGTAGATAGAGTACACTAAGTAATCACTGATTCAAAGCTGATGCTGTGTGTGTGCGTGTGTGTGTGTGTGTGTGTGTTTTGAAAGCAGAAAGCAGGCAGACGCTGAATGCTGTGTATGCAGGACAATAACAGTCCATTCTAATGCTAATCAAGGAGGCCATTAATGTTTACATTTAAAATCAGGCCCTTCCAGAGAGACACATTCTCAGGCCAAAAGCAGATAATTAGTTCGTTCTTAAACCCATATTCCATTAACTCAGGTGAATCCATCTGAATTTCATCTTTTATTTTGTATGATAATGCAATTTAAAAGCAAATAACATCTTCGGACCACGAAAATGTGACGCCAGATATTTTAAGTGATGAGAAATAAATATGTATGTGGAAACAAGTCCCATTATTTTAGAAATGCAATTATTAACGTTTTTTATAGGTCCCTCCCAACGTACACCCCTCCCTCTACCCCTCCCACCAACACCCCTCCCACCTACACCCCTCCCTCCTCCCCTCCCACCTACACCCCTCCCACCTCCCCTCCCACCTACACCCCTCCCTCCTCCCCTTCCACCTACACCCCTCCCTCTACCACCCCTCCCACCTACACCCCTCCCTCCTCCCCTCCCACCTACACCTTGAGGTTCACACTGAACTTTATAGTATAAAACTTCAACCAGTCCTCACGTTAACAGTATAAAACTTCAACCAGTCCTCACGTTAACTGTGTAAACCTCAAGCCAGTCCTCACGTTAACAGTGTAAACCTCAAGCCAGTCCTCACGTTAACAGTGTAAACCTCAAACCAGTCCTCAATTTAACAGAGTAAACCTTTAAAAGAGTCCTCACTTTAAAAGAGTAAACCTCAAAAGAGTCCTTACTTTAACAGTGTAAAACTCAAACCAGTCCTCACGTTAACAGAGTAAACCTCAAAAGAGTCCTCACTTTAACAGCAATTTGAGCACACAAACATAGTTCAGATTTCGAGCAATACCAGTCAGTGCTTTTTTTCCAGAACAGCTAAATCAGCAATTCCATCTCTCTCGTTCTCTCTCACTACCTCATTCACACACACACACCTCATTCCCACTCGTAGGGACGAGAACACAGAAGCCTACTCTCAACATACGAACAGCAGTCTTTTTACTCCAAAGGAGAGAAGGAACGAGGTAGGGACAGATAGAGTAGTATTACTATGTTATAATACTACAGGTCACTCTGTTAATGTCTGAAGTATAAATATGTTATAATACTACAGGTCACTGTTAATGTCTGAAGTATAAATACGTTATAATACTACAGGTCACTGTTAATGTCTGAAGTATAAATATGTTATAATACTACAGGTCACTGTAATTGTCGGAAGTATAAATATGTTAGACTACTACAGGTCACTGTTAATGTCTGAAGTATAAATATGTTATACTACTACAGGTCACTGTTAATGTCTGAAGTATAAATATGTTTTACTACTACAGGTCACTCTGTTAATGTCTGAACGTTATTCTGCAGACACGCACAAACACACCTTCACAAAATTACACACACACACACACAGGGGGCTGTAATGGATAGTGTGTGTGAGGGCGTCTGTTCTAATCAGAGCGGTGGGGAGGGAGATATAGAAGGAAATAATGAGCCTGGCATCAGGCCTTTCAGACCGCAACAAAAGAGCACAGGATCAGATAGATACACAATGAGGAGAGAAGCGACAGGGAGAGAGGGAGAAGGGAGAAGGGGGAGAGATGGAGGAGACATGGATAGAACGACACAACAGCTGGTGATGTAGGCCCTCTGTCTCTCACCACCTCTATCTTTTCCTCTCTCATTCTTCCACCTTTTCCTGTCTCATCTCTTCCAATTCAATCTCTTCCTGTCTCACCCATTCCATTTCAATCTCTTTCTGTCTCACCCCTTCCAATTCAATCTCATCCTGTCTCACCCCTTCTTCCTTTGTCTCATTCTCCCAACTCTTTTCCTGTCTCACCCCCTCTCCCTGTCTCATTCTCCCTCCTCGCTCTTCCTGTCTCACCTCCTCTCTTTTCCTGTCTCACTTCCTCTTCTTGATGATTATTTTTGCTTGATTGGCCACCAGTGTATTCGTTTCCATTTGTCCCTTGATTATTAATGCCTAATTTATCTAGCTTTCACAACTTTAATTATTAACGCGTAGTTTAGATGATTATGGCTCAAATCAATTAGGAAGAGCCAGAAATAAGCACAAACTTAGTCATTATGCTAAAACCACACAATCATTGAATGTATTTTACCAATCCTGCCACCATGTGGTGAGGATAACTCAGGTGACTCAGCCAATCCAGCATGATGACGTCAAGCCAAATGTTAGATATTCCATTATCTCCAGCTCCACTCCTGGGAATGAAATTTAATACAATAAATGACATGTTTGAGAGTTGGTTGCTTTGGATAAAAGGTTCTGTGTAATGTCATTTATTCTAAAACCAATAAGGTAAGTAATTTAGGCCAGGAGTAGAAAGGTCTCATGAGCAAAAACAGGCTTTGTACCAAGCCTTGGGGAACACCGGAATTAGGTTTAATATCCACCAACAACAAACTCTGCACTAAACTTTACCAATGTAGAATTAGACAACGTTAAGGAGTGGTGAGAAGTCGAGATGGAAACAGCAAAAGGTTAAATCCCATTCACAGCCCTTTAACGAGCTTTGCCAAGCTCAGTAATTGATTTCTAATTCCAGGTTGCAGCTGTTGATTGAGCCTGGGGGTGCATTCTCTATGTGTCACATTGAAGCATGGAGGGACTAGAGGTCACCAAGTCTCTAAATCCACAGTTAGACGGCACCTGTGTGTCAGTAGGTTATCAGCACTGTATCCTTACTCAATGAAAGGCTGGTATGATTAAAGTCACCCTGCATTTCTTCAATCACATCCTGATAAAAAATCATATGAAGAAACCAATGTACCTGTCAGATCAGCTTCTTGGTGTTTGCCTTACAGGTGTCACAGAGCTTGGGGCCTTAGCACAGGGGGTGGGGCAGTAGCACAGGGGGTGGGGCCGTAGCACAAGGGGGGGAAATAGCACAGTGCTCCCTGTGTGAACCACGGCTGTCCATCTTAAGATGACCTAATGGAAAACATGGCCTAATAACAGGCTTGACAGTCCTCTGTCATATTCCGCCAGATCAGTCTCTGTGAAGGGGGAGGGGACAAAAAATAACAGAAATATATACAGCCATCCCTCCACACCCCCAAACCCTCTCCCTCCACACCCCCAAACCCCCTCCCTCCACACCCCCAAACCCCATCCCTCCACACCCCCAAACCCCCTCCCTCCACACCCCCAAACCCCCTCCCTTCACACCCCCAAACCCCCTCCCTCCACACCCCCAAACCCCATCCCTACACACCCCCAAACCCCATCCCTCCACACCCCCAAACCCAATCCCTCCACACCCCTAAACCCCATCTCTCCACAGGGTGGGTGACGGGAGGAGGAGGGGGTGACGGGAAGGGGGGGGGGGGGGGGGGGGGGGGGGGGGGGGGGGGGGGGGGGTGACGGGAGGAGGGGGGTGACGGAAGGAGGGGGCCGAGAGAGCAGGATCATTATATGATGGATTTCAAGGTCATATTCCCGGGTTTGTTCTCAGAAACGGCACTCTGACAAACACCCTGGGAGAGAGACCCTACTTGGACGACATGACAGACGGTGTCCGTGAGAAAAAGACCCCGATGTCAGGGCAGCCGTCCTTATCTGGCCACCTGAGTCCAACAGACACTCAGACAATAACCCAGGTTACATCAACATCTCGTCATGACTAATCATCATTATAAAAGGCTATTGGATCAACTACAGCTGCTACAGCAGGGAATACATATGCTATAGTCACAGACATTTATACAGATTTCCTATATTACTCCCTCCCACCCTCCCTCTCTCTCTCCTGCTCCACCTCCCTCCTTCTCTTCCTCCATCTCTTCCTCTGTGTGCCAAATAGTAGGTAGTGATAATGTGTGGTCAGGTCAGTCACTCTTAACTCCTGGCTAATTGAGGATAAAGATCCAGAATGGTCTTTCTATAATATACAGTAGACGCTGTTACGGTTAAGATGCCGACCCTACTGTCTCTACTGTCTCCTATGTCTCTACTGTCTCTACTATCTCCTATGTCTCTACTGTCTCTACTGTCTCCTATGTCTCTACTATCTCCTATGTCTCTACTGTCTCCTATGTCTCTACTGTCTCCTATGTCTCTACTGTCTCCTATGTCTCTACTATCTCCTATGTCTCTACTGTCTCCTATGTCTCTACTATCTCCTTTGTGTCTACTATCTCCTATGTCTCTACTGTCTCCTATGTCTCCTCTCCCCTTCTGTCTTCTCTTCTGTCCCCTCATATTCTGTCTCCTTTAACCTTCTCAACTCTCCACTCCTCCTTTCTCCCTTCTCCCCCTGGGTCCTCTCCCTCCCTTTGGCTCTACTATCTCTACTGTCTCCTATGTCTCTACTGTCTCCTATGTCTCTACTGTCTCCTATGTCTCTACTATCTCCTATGTCTCTACTATCTCCTATGTCTCTACTGGCTCCTATGTCTCTACGGTCTCCTATGTCTCTACTATCTCCTTTGTGTCTACTATCTCCTATGTCTCTATTGTCTCCTATGTCTCTACTATCTCCTTTGTGTCTACTATCTCCTATGTCTCTATTGTCTCCTATGTCTCTACTATCTCCTATGTCTCTACTGTCTCCTATGTCTCCTCTCCCCTTCTGTCTTCTCTTCTGTCCCCTCTCATATTCTGTCTCCTTTAACCTTCTCAACTCTCCACTCCTCCTGTCTCCCTTCTCCCCCTGGGTCCTCTCCTCCCTTCCCCGGCCGGTGCCTTTGAACTGCTGCTTTTCAAAACGCTGCTATTTGAATTAATGAATCATTTTGCCAGGTGCAGCGGGTGGAGGAGGTGGGGGCTGCTGAGGGCGTAGAAGACAGGGAAGAGGGTGTGGGTGTGGAGAGTACCAACTCCTGGTCTTTAGAGGGTAGATGGGGTGGTAGTGGGTCGGTGTGGGGGTCGGGGCTAATAAATACAAAGTGGTGTTCTGAGAGATCCCCCCCATGATGAAAGGCTCCTGTACCTTTAATTTAGAGCTGAAAGAGGAAACGAGAGCAGGGTTGAGAATGGAAACCAACGGACGCTTATGAATATGGAGAAAACTGGTCCCTCTGAATAAAGTAGCGGCAGTAATAAATAAATAAACCGTTCAGGCCTTTCAAGGGAAAATGGTGACGAGGGCCTGTGAGACATGGAGGGAAGTGTGTTTTTGTCAGTTTTGGGAATACTGGGGATACTGGGGATACTGGGAATACTGATGGACTGGGGATGCGGGGATACTGAGGGACTGGGGATACGGGGAGGACTGGGAATACTGAGGGACTGGGGATACTGATGATACTGGGGATACTGAGGGACTGGGGATACTGGGAGGACTGGGAATACTGAGGGACTGGGGATACTGATGATACTGGGGATACTGAGGGACTGGGGATACTGGGAGGACTGGGAATACTGATGGACTGGGGATGCGGGGATACTGAGGGACTGGGGATACGGGGAGGACTGGGAATACTGAGGGACTGGGGATACTGATGATACTGGGGATACTGAGGGACTGGGGATACTGGGGATACTGAGGGACTGGGGGGACTGATGATACTGGGGATACTGAGGGACTGGGGATACTGGG
>JACXGK010005469.1:16841-33073 GCA_016801125.1 Novumbra hubbsi | reverse complement strand
AGTAGCAACCAATGAAGACACATTTTACACAGGCGTTGATATTCAGAATTCAAACAGCTACACTATGGCCAGCAGTAGCAACCAATGAAGACACATTTTACACAGGCGTTGATATTCAGAATTCAAACAGCTACACTATGGCCAGCAGTAGCAACCAATGAAGACACATTTTACACAGGCGTTGATATTCAGAATTCAAGCAGTAGCAACCAACACTTTCTGAGCATTGGACCTAGAATCTTACTCAACCAGCGTAGACATCTGGAGCACAGATAGATCAGCTACACTTGTGGAGGCTGAGCTGAAAAACCTTGAATCGGATATAGAGAATATGATTGTGTGACCCCAGGGCAGAAAGAAAGGCTGCGAGAGACAGAGAAGGGGGACGGAGGGAGAGTGAAAGACTGGGAGAGAGAAGGGGGAGGGAGGGAGAGTAAAAGACAGGGTGAGGGTACGAGAGACAGAGAAGGGGGAGGGAGGGAGAGTAAAAGACAGGGTGAGGGTACGAGAGACAGAGAAGGGGGAGGGAGGGAGAGTAAAAGACAGGGTGAGGGTACGAGAGACAGAGAAGGGGGAGGGAGGGAGAGTAAAAGACAGGGTGAGGGTACGAGAGACAGAGAAGGGGGAGAGAATGCAGGAATCAGAGACAGAGAGGGAAGAGCTCCTCTCAGTCTGCAGAGGTTTGATAAGCTTCATTATTTTATTATATCTCTCAGGACCTAGTCCTGCACTGGCGCACACATGCACACAGACACACATGCACACAGACACACATGCACACAGACACACATGCACACAGACACACATGCACACAGACAGACATGCACACAGACACACATGCACACAGACACACATGCACACAGACACACATGCACACAGACACACAGACACACATTCACACAGACACACATGCACACAGACACACATGCACACAGACACACATGCACACAGACACACAAGCACACAGACAGACATGCACACAGACACACATGCACACAGACACACATGCTTGTGCCTAAAGATTATGGAAATGGTAATCTTAACGAGAGAGGCAAGCCAAGCCAGTAGAGCACTTATCGGGAAGTTATAGCTTAATGCGCTGGGAAAAGAGAAAGTACTATTTCGGATAAATTACCCAATGATTCGAATTGGCGCCAAATGTCTTTAAGCCAGTGCCAGTATTTCTGTGGCTTGTGACCTCTAGCTGGCAGACCAGACGGCATCTTGTGACCTTTCACTCCCCACCGATGCGGCTGAAGGGCTGGTGGCACACCACTCTGCCCACCACCGAAATGGCATAAAAGGTGGCATTTTCTGCACGACTGCTCCCGCTTTCGGTAAACGATTCCGGACCTTTCACTGGCCTACTCAGGAGCCTGACAATGAAACGCGACGACAACTGAAGAGTTCCTGTCTGATTCCCAGGTGTGTTCCCGGAGCCAGCCTGAATAGTCTGGAGCAGTATGGCGTGAAGCACTGAGGTCCAATGTAGCCAGAGACACATCTACATGACATGCACACGCTAGGCCAGGAACACAATACCACTGACATACCAAGAGCACGTCCGAGACCTTTAAGGTAGCACAAGACAAGAGGGATTTTAAAATCCCTACTCTTTACACTCGTATTTAACAACAGATGGCTACATGAATTTGGTATGACTGGACTTCAATGGCAGCAGCAAAAACAACATCACAGTGAATAATAAACACACTTGTAATGTTTTACAGCAGGCTACTCCATCAAAACACAGCACAATCGCTTTTTCTTTCACTTTATTAGGTCTACAAATAGTTATCACCCAATATCCTGACCGCCGTTCAACTTTCGATGTTAATTCTGAGGAGCCTAGCAACACCCTGGTGCATGAATCGGTTGATAATTTAAAGCAGGGACAAAATTGGCAGCTGACAAGATGAAAGTATGGAAACCCACTGGAATCGCCTCTAAATTACTGTTTTACAGAGAGAAAAACAGAGGTTGAGGTTGACTGTCGCATTTTCATAGTTACGAGAAATGAACAAATGCAGAGGGCCTACAATTCACTGATCGAATGGTTCAGTTTTATTTCGTTACATTCCCACATGACAAGCGTAACCTTACTTTCTATAATTGGTTCACCAGTAGCATTTTCCATAATTAAACATTTCTGCAAATATTCATAAAAGTTGTTTAGAGTTAAGAAATTGCCAGCCGTGCTCTTGTCATGAATCAAACTGAAATGGAAAGCAGCGTGAACCAAAAAAAAAGCCAAACACATTTGAGTGACGCGGAGGAAGTCAGTAAGTGAATGTTCACGCGAGTTGGAGGGTGCACGTGAGAGGGTTGGGCTTTACAGGCAGGCGTGTTTTAAATGCCTCGGTTTAACTATTGTTATAGCAATGTGGGATAAATGGCACTGTAACAGCTTTGACATTTCCATGTAGCAGCGGAGAGCGTTTAAGGGGGAGTGGAAAGGAAGGGTGACATCTTAACTCTTGAATAAACGGTCCTGTTAATGCTGTAGGTGCCTGCGCCAGAGTACAAACAGGGGACTAATATCAGAATAAACTGTCCGCCTCTGTACCTGTACCCCCCCCCCCCCTTTGTCTGGCTGACCCAGGCTCCACTCAGTCTCCCCGGGACAGGTGGAGATAGGGGGAGGGGTACAGAGGGGCCTGGCTGAGACCATGCAGGGCTGTTTCAGCCTTTGGGAGCTCATCAGTGTCTCTCTCCCTTCATCCCCTCCGTACTCATCGCCACGGGCGCCTACAGAACCACGGTGGAGGCCGGTACTCCTGCCTCCCACCGCCACGCTCCCCGCCGAGACTCATCGAGGGCGGGTGTGGCCCCGCGTGCTTGGTACGCAGCCTCACCGGTGGGCTTGTCACAGCGCGCATCCCCTCAGCGAGGTCTCCTCGTTCCCTCGCCTTAGTCGTCCTGTGCATCACCGTCTCCGTGTCAGGCAGCGTCGGAGGCGGCGTGGATAGAGAGATCCACCGCGGGGGCGCTGTCACACGCGGACCCCCCCCCCCCGGCGCAAAGACAGGCAGTGCGACGCGACACAGAACGGACCCTTTACTGCGGACACTCGCATGAACGGCAACACACGTTTACGCAGACACTCGTCTGTGTAAACAATCCTTGTCACGCGTGTACACTAACAGGCGTACAAGATCGCAAAAGAATTGCAGGGACGACCGCAAGCCCACATACACACTGTTCCACCTGCATGTCTGCCACAAAATGACACCGGTACATTAACCTACATATTAACCAGCCCAATAATGATTGACTGAGCTGGCCTTGACGACCAGGGACCCTGCCCTTCTATCCTCTCATCCCAACCCCCCCTCCCCCCGCATTTCCTCCCTCCCTCCGCTCCTCCTCTTTCCAGAAAGAGCCCTTGACTGTTAATGACATTGACAAGCAGAGAGAAGGGAGGGCGCATTAACCACACAACTGTATTGGGTTTGGCAGGCGACCAATGGAGAGGGAGAGTCGGAGGAGAGGGGAGGAGGAAAAATATCACCAGGAATATTCTATCTAGGTCAATTTAAATTTCCTTCCACCTCGCTATGACACAAACTTGATATACATTTAAACGGTCGGATCCAAGCTGACGCAACAGGACTTTAATCAAAATGACAAACTTGAAGCTGGGGGAGGCCGCATCCACTTTGAAATCATTATTTTACGCCTCAAACTGACGTTACGCAGTAAATTTAGCCCCTCGTGCCTTGGAACAATGTCATATCCTGACACTTGCCTGATGAAGGACCTAGAGCTGCACGACTGGGAAATACAGCTTGTTGTACTGTTCATGACCTAAAGATGTGCTCTGATCAGAGTCAGGTCTTCAAAATAAAGTGTCCAATAATATAGTCGAAAGAAACAAGGACCATAAAAATGGTCCCAGCAGTTTAGAGAGTTGCTCAGTGATATGAAGTTATGGACTGGAAAACCTTTCTTAAACAAATGGTCTGGGCGGAGACCATTCTCACACAATACATCCGTTGGTTCGGCTTAGAGGCAGCAGGGGGATGCAAGTTGCACTACGATTAATACTAGGTGAGGTACTACATGTACTTGGGATTTGAAAGTCCATTTCCCATCACTTGGGTGACCACAGCTAAAGACGGAACTCTAAATGAACTACAAAAGCAGCTCTTTCGGAGGAACGAAAAGAGAACCTTTAGAATGTAGCGAGAACAACAGAGCTAGCGAGACAAAGCCAAAGACTGAAATGAAAGTGTGTGGGCACCAGTGTTTCAGTGTTTAGCTCGCCTTTGAAACATATTGTTTTCTGACCTAGCAGCCTTGGCGGTTTTGCTGCCAGCCTGTGATTGGTTAGACGCAAGGGCTATATCTGACAGCACTCAGCCAGATATCATGCCGCAGAAGAGATTCTGTCAAATGTAGACACCAGAAAACCAAACAGTCCTCACAGGTCTCCACTTTCCCACAGGAAGTGGTCATGTCCGGACCAGCAAGCCTGTCAAACATCCCATTTCCCATTGTTCATTTCTCTGAGAACAGACACGCCCACATTCCTATTCTCTATAATTACTAGAGGCTGGTGGAATACATGGTCCAGCGGGTGTTTGGCTCTCGGGCGCCAGGACAGACGGAAGAGCCGACGCTCAGGAGGCACGGAACAGGTGGCGACGGCGTCCCCCGTGTGCTATGGCGAGTTACGCACCAAACTTCCCGGGTAGGGAAGTTAGGAAAAGAAAAGGATAGTGACGGTGATTAAGGTGTGGAGGATGAGGGATGAAGCCACTGAGCATATGCCTCGGTGACTTCTTAGACAAGCAGACTGGAACGGATGACGGGACTACAGAGACGTACTCTGGAAGCGAGACTGGAAAGTAGCAACCCCCCAGAGAGCACACGAAGGATGAGGGGGGGGGGGAGAGAGAGAGAGAGAGGGAGAGAGAGAGAGAGAGGGAGAGAGTCGGTGAACAGACTGAGGTTGGAAACAGATGGTGATTTGACGATGCCCACTCAACCTTCCTTCCCTGTTGTTCTGCCCTAACTCCTTAACTCCTTTCGGAGTCGAAGTGGGCAAATACATCCCCCGCCAAGCGAGCCTGTCCAATTCACACTTCTCCTTTTTGGTAGTAAACGTCCTTCATTGTTAGGTGTTGGACGTCGGGACTCAACACGCCATGGAATCAGCTCTTCAGGGAAACACGGGTGTGCTCGCTGTCTCTCCCTCCCTCTCTCTCTCCCCCTCGCTCTCTCCCTCTTGCTCCCTCTCTCTCTTCCTCCCCCTCTCTCTCTTCCTCCCCCTCTCTCTCTCTCTCCCTCCCTCTCTCTCTCCCTCTCTCTCTCTCCCTCGCTCTGCAGTCTCCATCCTCGTGTAGAGTGGTGGGTTCATCCATGGAGCACCGGGCCCTCTAATGAGGGATAAAACTAATATTTAGAGTGCATTAATATTGTTGATCTGTGGTGGCGCTGGGGCCTAGCCAGCCTGTTTTTGAAATATGCTCGGGTACTGGAGTACTGCAGATGCAGCCGGGCAGAAAGAACATCACTCAGGACCACGCAGGACCTCGCACAGGGAAGGAACGAACAAACACTGGCGGAGAGGGGCAATTCATCCTCGCCTAGGGCATTAGCTTAATGCGCACACGCTCACAAGAGGACGAGGCGTGTTCCATAAATCAGACGCATGGCCTGCACATTTGCATACCAACGGCAGACCCTGGAACGCACGGCCGCGCACTCGCGGACAGACATGTTGGCTTTATCTCGCCTCGCCCACCCCTCCGGCAATCACATCAATTCTTGTACAGCGGCTTTAAGCCATATGACAAAGCAGTCAAATAAACAGAGGCCAAAAGCATTCTGGACTAGCCTGATAACTGAGCTTTACCTCAGAGAGAGAGAGAGAGAGTGAGAGAGAGAAAGAAGCTGTATGAGGGTGAACTGGAATTGTTTCTAATGATAGAGATGTACTCCTGAAGACCCTGCAGTCAACCTACTGTTGATACTTCTCATTGCCTCAATCATGAGTGTGTCACCCAGGCCAGTGTCAAGTCGCACTCACGCACGCAGATGTAGTCAAAACGAAAACACACACACCCATAACACACACCCACCCACACACACCCATAAACCTCCGCGAGGGGCACATTGTCCAGCGGCGGTTTGGTGCTGAGGCAGAATGGAGGTGACAGGGAGGAGGGTGACTCACGCTATCAGAGACAGAATAATGCCCGGCTAACATTAACGTTAGCTAGCAGGGAGGTGGGGTTCTCGGGCTGCTTGGAGCACATACAGTTCCCATGATCAGGCTGGGGATGCGTCAGGAGGGCTTCACGGCACACCGCTGGTTTAGTCGCTCAGTAATCAGCCACTCTACTTGCACATTACTCACAGCAATTTTCATATCTCTCTAAAGAGTCCTCTCATTTGCTCTCTCTCTCTCTCTCTCTCTCTCTCGTGTTCTTTCTCTCCTCCCTCTCTCTCTGCTTGGCTCACTCTTCTTTGCACTCTCCTTCTCTCCTCCAACCTCCCTCCCTCCCACCCTCTCCACCTGGGTATCCATCTTATTGTAGTGGCCAGACAGAGGATGGAGGTCTCTATTAATATCTGGCTGTTATTATTTCAGCTCTCGCTGGACCACATGATTAAAATGGAAAGAAAAGCCTAATGAAGCTGGCATCTCTCTGGCTGTCTGCATTTCCCCAGCGAGCCAGAGGGGCAGTCTGCCCCCACCACGGGCCCAAATACCCCACCGCGTGAGCCGCGAGGGCCAAGAACAGAGGTGCCCCCGTCCCCCGGACGCAGGCGCCAGCACGTGGCTAACCGGCCTCTGGCTCTCGCGGGCCCCCGTGGGCGGGGCCCACATGTGTGCCTTTCAGCTGACCCGCTGAGCACGTATCGGGTGCATCCTAAGATCCACCGCAGATTTCCGCCACGCCGTTGGCGATGGACGGAGGGAGGTTAAGGCGGGCAGACCGTCCCTCGCGGTTCCCTCGCACCGCCTCGGCCGCGGAAGACCGGGCGGACTGCTGGCTGAGGGAGGCGTCTCCCTCTGGGGCCACGACCCCTTGTTGAGGAGACCGAAGGCGCATGTTAAAAACTGAAGTGAGTGCCGGGACCATGCACTCCCTTTACCACCCCCTCTACCTCTCCCTCTCTCCCTTCATTCTCTCGCTCTTCCGGTCTTTCTCCCTGGGGTTAAGCTGCACATTAAAGTGTGTGCAGTCAACCAGAACGCATTAACCAAACACTCGCATTCTAACATTGACAGACACGGCCTATCAGTTAGTAGTGCTACCTCACTAGCTAGCTTGCTTCACTTGGCCCAGATCAATAGTTATTTAACCTCTCTGACTAGCAGAAGAGAGAGAGAGATAGAGACACAGACCGAGAGAGAGAGAGAGAGAGAGAGAGAGAGAGCTTGACTGAAAGAGAGCTTGAGTGAAAGAGAGATGCTGAGTAACAAGGCAATCAATTTCAGGGGGAAAAAGCTACTGCAACGCTATGAGGAAATGGGAAAGTATGTGAACTCAGAAGAAATGAATAAATGTCCCAGCATCTGTTCCTTTATAATCACTCCATCCATCTTGCTGCACCGGCTGTGTGTGGCACCAGCCTCACTGGAAACCAATCAGGTGAGGCCCGGGCTAGCTGTGGACACAGGTGAGGGTCTGCCTGGCGGGAATACTGTGTGTGTATGTCTGCGTGTGTGTGTGTGGATGGACACAGGGAAGTGGTGGAGAGGGAAATCACACCGTGTAAGTGTGCGAGTACTCCACACGACAGAGAGGCAGGGCCTGGAAGATAAGGGGAGTTAGGCCAACCGTCAGGTACAGGGAAAGGTAGATGAGTAGACAGAGAAAAAGAGGGAGGGAGGGAGAGAGGGAAAGAGAGGAAGAGAGGGAAAGAGAGGGAGAGAGAGGGAAAGAGAGGGAGAGAGAGGGAGAAAGAGAGAAGGAGAGAGGGAAAGAGAGGGAAAGGGGGGAAGAGAGGGAAAGAGGGAGAGAGAGGGAGAGAGAGGGAGAGAGGGGAAGAGGGGAAGAGAGGGAAAGAGGGAGAGAGAGGGAGAGAGGGGAAGAGGGGAAGAGAGGGAAAGAGGGGGAGAGAGAGGGAGAGGGAAAGAGAGGAAGAGAGGGAAAGAGAGGGAAAGAGAGGGAGAGGGAAAGAGAGGGAGAGAGAGAGTGAGAGAGGGTGAGAGAGGGAGAGAGAAGGAGAGGGAAAGAGGGGGAGCACTTCGTCAACTGACAGTTAGACTGCCCAGAAGCTGGAGGCTGACGTAGAGGTTTTACAGATCTAGGATCAGATTCCCAAGAAACACCAGAACCTATACCTTAATTCTTAAGAGGCACTAGCGTCATACCAGGTCAAGCTATGGGCTTATCTTTCCTGGGCCTACCTGCAGACCACTTCGGAGACAGCCAAAACTGTCATTAGAGGTCACTCTTTATATTGAGACACAAGGCCGGTAATTAAAATGAAATCAAAGGCATACTGAAATAATCCATCCCAGGAACATTATAGAACACGTAACAACCCAGGGCGGCCCACCAGGCTGTATATTATAGTGTTTTATTACAAGAAATAACTCTCCTAACGAGATGGGAAGCACTGTGCTACTTTGGACTCTTCAGTCTCTGCAAAACAGCCCAAAGAGATGGGGGGGCAGAGATATACAGAGGGAAAACCCAGTGACAGAGAGAGAAACAGAAAAGAGATAACCGAGAGAGAGAGAGAGAGAGAGAGAGAGAGATGCTCAAACCATCCTCTACGGAGGCCGATAAATTAAACAGCAAATGTACATTCAGCCCTCCCCCACTTAGTCTCTGTTTAATATTCACAGCGACATCTTTGTAGGCCATTGTTAATTACTTGTTGCAACAACAAAGGTCTCATTATGAAATTACATACACCAACCCCGATTAGTATGTGTATGAAGCCAACAGATAGCGCTGGCTATCAGATCAGACGCACCCCCACTCTTCAACCCCCCCCCCCGCCCCGCTGCGTGGAAAAGATGAACAGGACAAACAAAAGGCCTTGATGGAGATTTCTAATGTACTCACTGTTGGGATTAGGAAACTTGTAAAATAATATTTGAACGGACAAGATAGCGATGGATACGAAAATGCCATCTGAAAGAAGTCAAAAACCGAAATATGTGTTTGGGGGAAGTGGTCTCCAGTTGAATTGGCCGACAAAGGTTTTCCGATGTGCTGAAGAAAGCAAAGACGGCAGCGACAATCTGCTGGTCCATGGTCTTGCTTTGTCTGCCGTAAGCTTACAGCTTCCAGAAGATTGAATTGCTCTCCAATAATTGACAGCACAGGGCATACAATCAGCACCATCGACTTTAGTCCCTGTACATCTGACAACAAGTTGCAGACACTAGCTTGGTATACACAACATATCAATCCTGTCGGTAAACAAACCAACAACTTAGTTTGCCGGGCAAAAAGAGCACATTCACGGAAGATCCATAAGTGCATGGTCATCGGGCATCAAGCACGCCGCCAATGCAACTTTCAATGTTGCAATTTTCAATACTGTCACACTAACGTTTCTGACATTCGACTGCTACTTCAGTTCGTTTCACTACCGAGAGGGATTAGGAGAAGAGCACATTGTTTTGGGTTGGTGTGTGGTTGCCCGTGAGCGAGGTACGTAGGCTTCCCAAAGCACCGAGTGTAGGCTTGTTGTTGCCGCGTGTGGCTTCCAGACTCGTAACTACTCTTATGAAAATGGATGACTTCAGACGATGGTAGTCAGAGTGGGCGGGATTACTACTGCACTGACTCACTCACTCACTGGATAATGCCACAGAGCTAATGGGTCTGCCCGGCAACCATTTAGGCTAACGTTGAGCAGTCCTGGGCTAGCCTTCTCCTTTTGCTGTTCAAAGTGTCATCACGCTAGCTGTCACGGCAATGGTCTAAAAGTGTCATGCTCAAAATAGACGCGCATACTTTCCAGGCAAATTATCCTAAAAGCGCGTTTGGCCCCGGACGTTCCGGAATGTCTCTCCAATAACGTAGTTTTAGCATGTTTTCGGTTTGGTTTGAGAGTGCTGCCGAACGGCGATCGCTTGGTTTCCGCTCGTGTCTGGACACTTTTCTCCTGAACGGCGTTCGCCGAGGAGAACGCTAGACGCTGCACGGTTGTACACGGGCACACCGCGAGGGAGTCCTGACACCCGTTCCCGACACGCTACAGGCTCTTGCCTGGCGACGCTCGGGCCTCACGCCTCAAGCCCGTCTCTGCTCGTCGCTCAGGGAAACGCGTTCTCGCCCTGCTACCACATCAAACAGGACGCTGCGGAGAACTCCGCCACCGCGGAGACAACCTTCAACGGCGCGCTGAAATGAGAGAACAAAGGGGGACACAGCGGGGGTTTTTGCCACGAGACGCTTTCATTGACACAGTTTAATCCAGGGAGGAGTGGGAACCCAAGGCTGTGTGTCTTCGTTTCTATCAACTGGGTCTGCTCAACAGGGGGACAGAATTGAGAAACACTGTGGGTGTTCGCACTCTATGTGTGCATGCATTCGCATGCGTGTGTGTGTGTGTGTGTGTGTGTGTGTGAGTGAGGAAATGACTACAGTAAGTATTATGCCTAATGTTTTCCCTGGGTGGCTGTGTGTATAAGAGGTAACGGGGCTCTACGTTGTGCACTGTGCCGGGGCGAACTGATCCAAGCCCGTGTGTGTGGTGGACAGTGTCAACACGGTAGCCTACATGGATTGGGCTAATATCTAGTTTGTCCCTTCTGTTGTGAGCCTCCACCCCGGCCACAACACAATTTCTTCCAATTGACCTCCCTGTCACCGGCACGATTACTCTCAACCGGAGACGCGACCGGCCCGCAATGCTGAGCAGCGCGTTGAGCCGCAGAGCTCCGCCCGGGAAGAGGGAAAAACAGCGGGCAGAAATGAGATGATTTAGAGAGCGCGAGGAAGCACTGGGCGGTGAAGGAGTGAATTTATTCGCCAGCTGCGGTGGCAGTGACAAAGCACAACTATTTAGAGTATAACTCGGGGGGGAAATTAGAATCGTTAAGAACAACCGCCATTCGTTTTCATGTGCCTAGGGTTTTGGTTTTGGTCAGGGTGAACTTACTATTATGGTAGCATTCAAACCCCGAGTCAGAGTGTGGGCACGTTTATTTCTATTTATTTATTACAGTGTAGCTGAGTTTGTGCCTTTTTAAAGGTGTAATAGACCAAAATAGTTGTGTCACAATCCCCATAATACCTAGCGGCAAAATGCTATCCTGGCAATGTTTGGGTTCGTTTTGCATTTTCCCTATTTATTTCTCTTAGGGATTTTAGAATTGCAGTGTAATAATGCAAGTGTAGCTCAGCTAAGATACATTCGATTTACAGAAGGAAAAATCCTATCCTATAGTCAAATAAATTATCCGAGACACTACGCTGGACATTATAATGTCTAATGCGGTCTTTGAAAATGCAATTTTCCATTCTCACTATAATGTTCTGTTTACAAACCTAGCCTTTATTGTAGGTGGATGACACGTTGACGTTGTCATTTCATTTGTTATGGAAAAGCATGTTTCGGAAAAGCCCACCGTTTATTATGTATTGTTGGGAATTGTTCTAGCTGAAAACATGTGGCACCTAACATCTTCCTTCATGTTAGGTCACGGCGGGTTACCAGGGGATTCTCTCCACCTGCTGCGAATACCCACATGGAGCCCAGAAGTGTAGCCACGTAGCTGCATTGGCTGTTTTTGCCCTACGGATGTGGAGAGTGCATCCTGGGGGCCTCACCTGAAGGCCTGGTCGGCACTGCTGAAGTGCTGGAGGTAGTGTCCCTATAGTGCGAGGGACCTTACCGCTGAAGAAGACAAAATCATTATTTGTCAAGGGGGAGGACAAATCCTACAATCTCAATAAAGTCCATCCTGTCTCCATGGACAGCTCCACATCCCAGGAAGGGTCACCTGCTTCTTGCTAGTGTAGCCCAACAAAGCGAGATGACTACTGGCAATCTAGTATCGCTGGACTGGAGGGCTTTTTCAAGGACCACATGCTCTAGACGTTGGCACTGCAGTGTGCTCTTGTACATGTTTTTGCAGATCAGTTTTTATTCGGTTTTCGTTCTTGCCTTGAAGTTTTGTTACAATCAGTTATGATTGGGGGCCAACGGATCAGCATTCTTGTCGCGCCTCCTGTCAGAACCTGCTTTCAGGGAAGCCTATTTCATACACAAAGACTTAACCTTCCTTCAGCATGTCATCTTAATCTGGCATACCAGGGTGGCCGTATAGGACGCCGTGTTGTCAAGTCCCACTCTTTTGATGTATCAGTGGCTATGTTGGAAGATGCTGAATGGGGTCCAGATAATGTGTCTCACTCCCACTGACACGCTAGACAGAAGATGGTGGACTCTGGACAATAGTGTTCCCTTTTCGCCTTTAGAAGTCGTTCCAAAAGGCCCACCGAGGTCATCATAAAATGATTCTCATCAGCCAACAGTGCATCACGTGTTCTTTTTCCATCTGAAAAACATATGTAACCTATTCAGATTGTTGTGGCACTGATGCATCAGAGTGCCTGGGAACAGCGCTTAGCCGGGGTAACTTGGCAACACACTACCAACCCAAGATGCCTTACTGATGCTAGAAACACTTACCAATGCAATAAGAGCCGTAATTCCATGGCCAATCAAACATCAACATTCAGGATTCAATCCACTGTCTTTATATTTGTGCTTTTTTTTCCAAGTTACAAGCTATTTTCACTTTTAGTGTTGAAGAATCATCCAGACAGTTGTTTTAGTCAAAGTTCCACTTGAGACGTGTCCACTAGAGTGGCTGGACACACCACAACATGTGTTCTTTGAAATGCGTAAGGTTAGAATGTGGAGTCAACACTGCGCTAGCCTAGAAAACAAGGCTCCATGGAACATTGTTGTAGCTACGTAATACTAGTAGTGCAAAGATTTTAAAGCGCTAAGCAGGAAGTAAACACAATTAGCGATATGCATTAACGATTGTAATAGTGGAAATAACAAATTATATATATTTATATGCCTTAGACCTAAAAGACATGAACTATGGAAAAGACTAATGCCATAGATCATAAATACCTTGTAAAGAAAAATGTTTGCTCATATTTTAGAAAAAAACTGATGATTATAACTCCATCACTTTTGACAGTAACTTAACATATGGTTCCAGCGACGCCTCTGCCTCTCAGAAGTCGGAAAACGATAAAAAGATACATGTGTGCTTGGCCAAATAGTGGTGATAACCCACACATAACATTTGATTTTTAACTGAAGGTAGCAGGATCATTTAAAAAATCTAGTAATTGAAAAATGCTAAGAAAATTAAAAAATGAAGTAAATTGAAAAATTCTGTCATTTGAAAAAATCAAATAACAATATATACGTATGTATAGTGAACATGCAAAACAAACTGGAAACTAGCCATTATAGCATTTTGCCGAAAGGTTTCATGGGGATTATGATCAGTTTACGATCTCTCAGACCAAAGCGAAAACAAGACGCGCTGATACAAATTTGAGAATTACCGTGCTGCCCGGTGAGTAGATTTATAGAGGCAATAGCCTTAGCCAAAGGCTAAAAAGCTTTACAACGCCAAAAGGATTTCCAATAAAATAGAGGTTGGGAGCCCTTTCAAAGTGTACGGCAGAGCAGCACTTTAAGAGCCTCTTCAGTAATAGGATTAGCAGAAGACAGGAGCACGTCCATCGTCGCTATCAGCGTGTTACGGAGCAGGAACCGCTGAGACCAGTCCGTGTCTCGGCTCCGCTCCACCGAGGGCCTACACAGCTCTGCTGATCGAGGGGGAAAACCAACACCAGTCCCTGTTAACTTCACAAAATGAGCAGGGCCTATTCAATCACTGCACACACACACACACACACACACAACAAACACACAGTTGTGTTTTGTTTTGTGAAGTTGAATGTTGCGGAGACAAAGTCATCATGTCAAAACCCCTTCATCAGAAGGGTGTCTGGGAACGGAGCAGACACCGGAAAACAAATGGAATTGAAGATGGAAAAATGGGACAGATAAGGTAGATTGAAGCTGAGAGAGAGCGTACAAGCGAGTGGGAGAGCGAAAGAGAGAGGAGTGAAAATGAGAAATATGTAGAGAGTAATGAATTGATGGCCCTCGGCTTATCTCTCATTCTCTCTCCATTCAACACAAACTGCTGACTCAAACACGTTCCAATATACCCATCAGCCCCCTCTTCACCATCCCCCTCCGGCCCCAAGCTAGGCTCTGGGACCTGTGCTTTTCATTTCTTTAAATGTTAAATGAAATTGTCGCAATGCATCAGTGAGTTCGTTCTTCCTGTTGGAAATCACTCTTCGATCTGCTCTGGCCACGAAAAGAACTAGGCCAGGGCACCTGAAGGTCGCCTGTGAAAAATCACTGGGCTTTTTGGCCAAATACAATTTTTTTCTTTCAAAACATGGCGTTAGTTATAGATTTATTTCTTGGTATCCCTCCATTTTCCTGTCCCCTTGCTCAGCTGTTTCTGAGAGAAGTGAAGGCTCTGTCTAACGCCATTAAGCTGTGTTGCGGTGCGTGTGTATGTGAGTGGTTAGATACATGCATGCTGGTGTATACATCTGTGTCCACATATATATGGATCACTTTGCTAGAACCAACTTGACCGGACAACAGGACACACAGCTACCCCTAGAACACACTTTTCTTCCTTGTGTAAAGGTTCCGCTACACCCACATTATATTTCAGCCCCACACATTAGGAAAGTGAATTACCCAGCACGGTCCCCCATCAATCCCTGTTCCGGAGCCGACTCGGGAACATTCGTGGGGGGGAGGGGGACGTTTCCGTTCTCCGGGACTGTCTTGGGCAGACGAAGCAGTAACAACCTCTGGGAATAGAGCCTCAGCAAGAGAGATGAAGAGAGGACGAGAGCCGGTGAACAGAGCAGAGGGGTGAGTGATGGAAGTGAACAGAGATTTAATTCCACTCTGCGGCGACGATGGCCCTAATGTATATAAATGCAGCTTGAGGACCGAGGAGGGGTGAGGAGGGGGGGGGGGGGGCTGGGATCATCACGTCTACCCTCGAGGAGGAGAAAAGACATAAAGCAACCTAATTCATCGCATTCCAGACGGAGCCCTACAGGAGATTGGATCACTGTTTGCACTGTACCGCCATGGTGTCGGATGTAGCCCAATGTTCATGACACGGTCAGACATAATACCTGCCCGTTGCCGCTGTGTCCAGAGTCTTCTTCCGGCTGTCAAAAACGATATCTGCGGACTGCTAAACCCACACATTACCACCTCGTTTATCAAAGGCAGAGGGAAGCGAAGGATAAAGAAATGGACTACCAAGGGAAGCCGTACATCTTTAAAGTCACAGCATTGAAAACGGCCCATTTTTTGGCAAATGAGGGGCAGTAATAATAATAACATGACATTTCTAAGCGCCTTACAAGAATCCCAAGGACACTGAACAACAAAATGCAAGCTAAACCACAGACAAAACACCATAAATAAGACCTGAGCTAAATTAAGACCAGGCTAAGCCATGGGAAAGGCTAGCCTGAACAAGTCAGTCATGAGACTGTTTTGTGGCGATACAGTCGGAGTTGTGAAGGGAGTTTTCCCTACCCCACAATTTAGGGGCAGGGAATTCTCGACCCCCATGGCGCAAAAGACTTGTTTCTGGGACAGTGAGAAGTCCAGTCGGAGGAGTGGAGACTACGAGGTGATGTGTGTAAGGGAATGTTGTTGAAAAGGTGAGAGGGTGCAAAGCCATGGATTGCCTTGTAGGTAAGAAGCAGGATCTTATAATGTATGTGGAACCTGATGAGAAGTCAGCGATTGTGTTCCATCATGGGAGTTATGTGTTCCCAGGGACGGGTGCGTGTAAGGACCCTGGCCGCAGAAGACCTCTGTTTTATTACTAGTGAGCTTGAGTAAATAAGCAACCATCCAGTTTTTGATGTCTTGAAAAAACAGCTGATCAAAGATGAGGGGGGGGGTGCAAGTTGATTTCTGTGTTTATTTAAATTTCAGCGTCATCTGCGTAGACCAGGGGTGTCAAACCGGTTCCTCGGAGGGCCGTGTGTCTGCAGGTTTTAGTTTTTTCCTGTAAATTGGTTCCCAGTTCAGACCTAAACAACCAGGTGAGGGTAGACCTAACCAATTAGTGACCTAATTAATCAATCAAGTACAAGGTGACAGCGAAAACCTGCAGACACTCGGCCCTCCGTGGATCCGGTTTG
>JACXGK010005469.1:0-16741 GCA_016801125.1 Novumbra hubbsi | reverse complement strand
GTAGACAGTGTAGACAGTGAAATGAAGCACACACCCCTGAGGCACGCCTTGGTTACAGGGGCTGGCTAGGATTTAGAGTCACAAATGGCACAAACTGCTTCTGATCTGCAACCAGTCAAGTGCATAACAAAAAAAAAACACGATTGGAATATCTAGCTGCCACTTACTACTTATTAGCGAATAATTGTATGAAATGATTTGGTCAGGAGGGAAAAAATTCCCATCACTTCTAGCTAGTAGCAGTTCCCACTGAGAGCCAATTAGCTCGCTTTGTTCTTAATGGCTGACGTAACGTAACCCCTGCTTTTTGTCTGGAGATTACCGTATTCTACCCTTGTTATTTGTAAAGCTGGGTTTACATGCAATTTGACACTTATTAAGTCTGTAACGTCATACGTGTCTAGTTATGGTATGGTCATGCATATATCTACAGTATTGAGAGTGACTGCCTTCTTTTTTGTTGCCTGTTCATGTGTGCCAACTCTGGTAAATGCCATGACATGGTGCGCTGGCCCTCCCACTGGTCCCCAGTGGCTCTCCACGGTGGCTTCCAGGGCCTTCCTCTATCCACAGTGCCAGTCAGTCACACTGGCACTTTGTTCCCAGTCACCCGCCGCCACGACGTGCCGAGAAAACAAAACCAGACCCACCCAATCACAGCTTACACAAGCTATCTCATTCTTAGTCATTCACGCACACACACACACATAAAACTACCAGTCAGCTATTGCTCAGACATGAGGGAAAGGGTGAGCTTCAGACAAAGAAGGAGAGACAGAGAGAGAGAGAGAGAGACAGGAGCAGAAATTGAAAAAATAAGGAATAAGGTTAGAGAAAGAACATGGAGGAAAGAACTCATGAGAGAGAAGGAGGAACGATGAAAGGCGGGCCTTGACATGAAGAGTGAGCGAACAAGAGGAGGAAGGTTAAAGAACAGGAAATAGACATTTTGAGACAACTGTGAGTGCTGGGCTGCCTCTAGTCAGATTTGCATTGTTCTGGCTGTCTTGTATCAGTGTCTGGTCCAGCTAGCCCACTGTGCAGCTCTGCTATTCAAAGGCCTTTCACAGCTTAAGCGACACGCTCTCTCTCCCACTCTCCCTTTCTCAATCTCCCTCTCTGTGACCATGTGACAAACTTTGGACAAGGAGGAGAGCTTGGAGTCCTTTCACCCCTTTGCTGTCAGCTATGTTGAGAGGGTTCCCAACAGAACCGGAGTCTGTCACGGGCGTGTTGTTTCTCTGTCTAGATGTCTATGCAACTGGGACCAACTGAAACGCTCTTCAACTCGAGACATTTCATGCGGACCATTTTTCGTCATGTGTTATGAACCATATGTTTTTCAATCACATGCATAAACCCCCTTAGCCATAGCAACTACCCCTGCAGTATGTGCAGCGTGCTTGACCCAACATAAATCCATCTAAACAATCTTCCTGGTTGCCCATCTTGCATCTCTAGTCAATTTCCCCTAGGGCTAAGTCTAGACCCTTTACCAGGGCTAACTAGGCCCAGTCCCTTAGAGCCCAGAATAAACAGAGCTCCAGATCAGAGTTATTAAAGACACGGAGAGTTTAATTAAACAATACTAATGAGCTGCTAATGAAAGGCTTTCCAATCAAAACAACCTGCTAATTATGTGTAGCGAGTGAGGGTAACGAACAGAGCACAATAACTTGCACAGAGAGGATAACCTACAGAGAGTCTTCTAGCCACACAGCAATTCCCTCAGCCAATAACCACACTCCTCTTCCTCCTCCTGCCTCCCTGACGCAGTAGCCCAGGTAGGGGACAGCGACTGAAATGAAGGTGAAGGTTTAGAATAGAGCAGAAATACTCCTCAACCGAGAGGGAAAAAGCAAACAAATAGGAAAACCCTGTCTCTTTGTAGCTCTGCCTGTCTGTATGTCACTGTACGTCTATCCGTCTACCGCCTGTCTTTCGTGGTCCATGTCTTTTCCTCTGTCTCGCTCTGTCTCTGTCTCACTCCGTCTCTCTGCATGCTGGCAGTTTGGTTGTTTTGATGTGGATGGGAGGAGCCAGGTTGCAGAGGGCTACCGCCATCAGTTGGTCCGTTAAGTTCATTTCTTTCCTGTGTTTATTAGGGAGTCGTTTCGGCTTCACAGATGAACAAAGCTCTTTTGGTGTTTCTAAAAGAAGGACAATGTAGTTCATTGTATGGTTGAGAATGGGGTGAGTGTAAATGTTGTCTTGTGTGCCAATTGCACCATGTTTTTACTCACGGTCAAAATCACTTCGATACTCCCCCCTTGTATCCAAAAAGTTGACATTGAATGCGAGTTGACGCGCGTTTGGAACATTAGCTAGCTCAACCCAAACATTGTAGTGTGTCAACTTAGTTTACCATTTTTCGACAAAAATGCAAAGTTATGCGTGGTTTACTCAAGTACTGGTCTTTGAGGTGTTTTGACTGTGGAGATATCGGACCCAAGGTGGTAGCTGAGGAGCTGTCTGAAATAAGTGTTGATGGAAAAAATTTCAATGGATCGTTGGGTGGACATAGTCAGGCATAAATGAAGATCTTGACGCAACAAGTCACCCAACAAGTGTTTCGTTAAATTGATTGGCCACCCGTAGACCTATGCTACAGACTCGCCAGAATGGGGGATTCTGCGATAACTATACCCTTTGTCTCTTTAGTGTAGATAAAAAATTAGGAATGGTCCTACTTGTTTTAACCAATCCAATTTGAGTATTTGATCGTCTCTCATTCTCTCTGCTTCGCTGTCTTTCTCTTTGTTTCTCAGTTTTACTCTGTGTGTATCTATCTTCCTTTTTCTCTTTCACACCATGAATAACAAAAAGCTCCACATTTGAAAACGTCTCTCTAGGTGTGGACTGTGGCTCAGAGGGTGTCCCACCTCCCTTCCTCCCCTCCACCCACTCTGGCAGATGTTGACCAACGCAGGCTTCTCCAAACAGCCCGGGAGCGCCCTTGACCTGGAGAAAAAGGGCTCGTGGCCATGGAGACACGGCCATGTGTCACCAGGGTCGGGGATCCACAGCCGTGAAGGGGAACCCTCCTGCACGCTTTGACAGGGGGAAGAGAACTACATGAGTGTGAAATCTCTACTGATAGAACAGAGGCCCAGAAGCCTGCAATATAAGAGTGATAGATATCAGAATCAGGCAATACAGAGAGAGTGTGTATGAGAGAGAGAGAGATAAAGAGAGCGAGAGAGTGTATGAGAGAGGGAGAGAGAGAGATATACATGTAGGGGAGAGACAAGAACACAAAAGCAGGGGGAGACGTATCAAAATACAACTGTCGTTGGTCGGATGCCGAGATTTTGATGGATGTCCAGACAGAGCCAAGCATGAGGTGTGGAATATGCACGGCTAGAGCCTGTGACAAGTCAGGGAGAGCGAGAGAGAGAGAGAGAGAGAGAAAAAGAGAGAGATGGATGGATGGATAGTGACACGCTAGCAGCGTTTTTCTGCCTCCTTCTGATCCTCTCCTCGTGACTAAAGAGATTATCAGTTTCCCAGCGACGCCTTAGTCAACGGAGGAACAGCAAACAGTGTTGCTTTACCTCTTGTCTTCCGAGAACTCCCTTTAACGTGCCGTCGAAGTTCAATACGGCTAATCTGAAGCGACAATGCCACGTGGATGATCCCCGTCTGTGGTGCTTTAAGTCACAATGTTACCGTGCGCAGGCAAAGCAGCTAACATCTTTCAGTCGCTAACACAACGGCAAGCTAACTAGTGTGGAACCCAACCGGAACAGACATGTAGTACACATGTATTTACAAATGTGTCCGTCTTCTCTCGGCAGATCAAATAAAACTGATAACTTTGAAGTGCTGTTGCTAGCAGGGACTTCGGATGATGGAGTTAGTCCATGCTGGAGAATACTAATGGAGGTTTTTGTTTTGCTGTCAGGATAAGCGGAGTGAGGGAAGTGTGGATTTCCCAGAGACAGACGGAAGGAATGAGGGTTCTACCTCTACTCACAACCTCAGTAACGAGATAAGAGACAAGCATTGTCATCTACACACCCACTGACATGTCACGCACACGCACGCACAGAGTAATTGTCAATTAACAGGGCACATGAGACACCATTACCTATTCTTCGCAGAAGAATGATCCCTACAAAAGAACCATTGTCAGCTCTGGATGCCCAAGGTAGTCTGTTGACATGACGTCCACCGGGAGGGGTGGGGGGGCAAGTCTTACAGCCTCCACAACTCGGCTGCAATGCACTCCGGGAGGGAAACGCTTAACCAGGTGGGTGGATCAATAGACCCTATGCCGAGGGCAAGGACAGAGGCGAGACGCTCTGCCGGAACACCTGGTACCGCGAGTAGAACACCCGGACAGACACATTGTACCCCAGTGGGGGGGGGGGGCAGAGGCTGTAGTGGAACGGATAGGCGCCACGCAATGAGATGCAAATTGGCTGGGTGTACTTCGGCGTGGGGAAGACAGAGAGGTTCACCCCGAAATAAATCTGCACGGGCCATATACGCACAAATAAATAAATTAAGCGCGACCATTCCGATTGAATTTTGAAGTGTGAAATCTAGAATTTTCTCTGTTGTTTGAACTAGAAAGCAGCCAAGCGTGAGCTGCCTACAAACCACCAGGCTAATTCTGAAGCCTTCTGTCTGCGGCCTCACCACATAACCCTGATGATGGAGTCGTATGGCCAGGCATGCAAAGCTGATGCCACTGTAAATGGTATGCTAATTGGCTGGCCAAAACTTCTATTATGAATTCTTCCCTCTCAGTTGGTCTCTCACAGTCCGTCTCTCACAGTCCGTCTCTCACAGTCCGTCTCTCACAGTCCGTCTCTCACAGTCCGTCTCCCACAGTCCGTCTCCCACAGTCCGTCTCCCACAGTCCGTCTCTCACAGGCCGTCTCTCACAGGCCGTCTCTCATTGGAAAAGTAATGTAATGGTTTAGGTGCATGAAGAGTAATTTTGTGATTTTCTGCAGAGACGGGGGTTTGCGTCAGAATGTACCGAGCTACTGCTTCTTCAGCCCAGGGGGAGGTGGGAGGGATTAGAGTGTGGAGGAGTCAGATTTATGTTAATCTAAATGTCACACCGGCACGACGGGCAACAATGGCGAACACCAAACACTGACGCGGTCCCACACGCCCGATTGATCAGAGGAGTTTGAGACAAACACTGCGGATGATGTCACACACGCTTCCAGGTAGCGGTGGTCCGTCTACGTGACAGAAAGAGGGTACTTTGAGCGTGATGCAGCCTAACAACGCCCCCGAATCTCCACTCCAACTGCCGAGCTGCTCCACCAAGGATTCAGGACGGAAAATACGGATGAAAAAACAATGAGGGATAAAATCACCCGAAATAGTCCAATGTGCTCTTGTCTGTTCGAGAACTGTCTCACATGGACACTACCGTTCTACAATCCATTGGGTAAGGAGGGGGGGGGGTTAGTCAGCCACCACGCCTAGAATCAGTGCACTATTCTGAGCCTGGACCGCAGCCTGAACTGCCTCCCTGAGAAGAGAGAGAAGCAGAAGGAGGCAGGGTTAGAGGGATTAGAAAGAGATAGAGGCTGGATTCCACGGCGGTTCATCCGGGATATATTCTGTGCATTGGGGCTGGGGATCCTAAATGCTCTCCTCAAGCATGTCTTTAATTAAATCCACTTTGGATCAGGACAGATCACTCACGGCGACGCAATGCCCCATCCATTAGAGGGAAACGCGCGCACACACACACACACACCCACACACACACACACACACACACACCCAAACACATCCACATCCATTTAGCAGATGGAATGGCATGTGGATATTAAAGAACTACTGCAGTGCCAATCATTTCCTGAAATGAAGAACAGAAATTCTGGAATCCTTTTCTCCCGACCCCCCCCCCATCTCCCTTTCCCCTGTTTTCAAAAAAACGGCAGGAGGAGAAAAAAAAGAAGAAGAAGAATGGATCATTATTTCTAATGGGGCCTAATGGAGATTCAGTGTGCGTCTGTGTGTTTGATGTATATCTGTGACCTGGATCTCTGCTCGGGGCCATTAAAGCTTTCCACAGCCGACCCCCAGTCTGGAGCACCAAGAAACGTTACAGTCAGCGTCGGTCCACCGCCCTTGTTCGTGAGAAAGTAACGATGGACCACGAGGACTGTGGGTCAAACACTGCGGTGCCCCACGCCACGTGTACCTGTGAATGGGCCGACGAGTAAGTAAGTAAGAGGGCCGGCTGCGGTGCCGGAACCAGAGCGGGTCTAGGTGGCATTCGTCGATATTGCTTAAAAGAGAGCACAAGCGCAGCACACGGTAAAGCCCATTATGAAGCACGGGAGTAATTGTCCTTAATGTTTATCTATTGCATCCCGGTAGGAGACCTTGCTTATTCATTAGGCACCGCAAAGAAAAGTGAAGGAGGATCGTGCCCCTCTAGTCATCTGAAGCCACTTTAATCACAGACTATCAGGAGCTCCCCGCAGCCATTAAAGCCCATCCACACCTGATGAATACAGGGAGGATGAATGTTAGGAGGGGGACCGGGTGGGGGACTGGGCGGGATAAGAGAGTAGATTTACGGGGTTCTGGTTTAAAGCCGTTTCCTCTAGGTGTAGGTGATGACATCCTCTGGGCTGAATGAATGTGATGTCAAGTAGAGGCAGGCGTGGTGGGGACACACGCACACCTACTGCCACTCTGACAGACCGGGTGTGTCTCTGGCCACTGAGATGTCTCGCCTGAAGTAGTAACCGCTTTAATAGCGGTTGAAAACCACAACGGCATCGGTGGTGCGAGTGGTCCGTGTTGCGGTGCCGTTGTCGCGCTATTGGAAAGCCTCCTTGGAACTACACAAATCCAAGCTTTGCGAAACGCCAGGGTTTCGATTCTCCAACAACAACGCGATGTAAAAAATAAATAAATTGGTTCCGTTTTTTTTTTTACTTGACCGGTGCCGCCCCCTAAGTCTGTCAGCGTGCCGTAGTGCAATGTAGCCTGTTCGCTATGGACGCATGCGCATTCAACGCCTCTGCGGAAGCCGGACGATTAACTTAACAAAAGCGAACGTTGAAGACTGGATAGAGTGTCCGGGGTACTGCAGAGAACTAGCGTCCTTCGGAGGGTATAGATGTCAGGGCGGTCCAATAGGCATGTTCTGCTTTTGAAGGATCCTGTTTGGGACAATGTGTCGCTTTACCAGCATAGCTCATCATCTTAACGGGATTCTGGAGGCAGGCCCGGGAAAAGACTGTTCTGGATGTCACAAAGCCACTACGGTGTCCCAAACAGGCCCGGAAAACAAAGCCTGAAACGCAAGACGAAAGACGAAACGCCAAGAGACATTGCATTCTAATGCTCCCTGAAACGCTGGCAGGATTTTTCCTCTAATGTGACATGTTTCTTTGGATGCAGACGCATGTTTCGTGATGCAAGTCGGTTTCCTTCAATATCACGTCACACACACACACTGACGCAGCGATACAAAGGTACAGATGCATATTCAGACTCGGACACAGAAACAGCCACACACACGTAAACACACACTCAGACACATACACAAACATAAAACAGTCAGGCACACAAACTCAGGGACACGTTTTAGGAATCTCGATACTTTTGGGGGCACAAACATTTATTGAACTTCTTCCCCAATCGTTACTATAACCTTAACCGCAATAACCTAAACGTCATGCATAAACCTAACCTGTGGTCTCCTGAACTGTCCTGCCATAAAACCGTGCAAGCAATGATTTGTCACTTTTTCTCATTTTGCATGTGATCTGCATAAGTATACATACTGTAGGCCTGGGTCAAACACCCCCCCCCCCCCCCCCCCCCCCACACACACACACACACACTGAGAAGTCTCCTATGTAACGATCACTGCTGTCATAAATGCGTGATAAGGATTCGAGGTGAGACCAGTTATCTCAGGGTGCCTTCCTTTGCCACACCCCTCGCTGAGCTGAACGGGTGCACTGGCTACGACCGCGGCCGCCCCGAATGGAACCCTATTGTACTGCACTGTTTTCAACCACTCAGGCCTCATTCAGGCTACCAAGCTGAGAGCCTTCTGCCGAAACGCTGATGGTGACACCTAATAAAAGCTAGGCAAACAAGTTCCTTCCCCGATCATGAAGAATTCATTCCCATCATGCATCTGTAATATGTGATGTTATCTCTTGTGCGGCTCTTAAATGTCAACCCTGATTTGTAAATGATATGCTGCTCTTAATTACCTTGATATTTCCCGCAGCCAAACAAACCCACGCTCTCTTTGCTCATTCTTCCATCTCTCTGTCTCTCTTTCGCCTTCATTAACGACACGGGAGCCGGCGCCAGAGGCTCGGGTTTGTAGCGGAATGGTCTGTTGTGTTTGCGTGAAGAACCCTCACGGCCCACACCGAAGAAGCCCCCCCCCCCGCCATCTCCTGAACCCAGAACCCCTAACGCGAAACACGGAACGCTACGAAAGAGGTAGCCCGGAGATAAACAGCAGCGAATGAAATACAGCGGCCCGGGACGATGGGATCGGCCAGACAAAGTGGCTAACGCAGGCCGACGCGGGCATCCCATTAGCCTTTGAGTGTAAATGTCAGCGTCTTGCCGCCCCAGTTCGGCGGGGCTATTCCCTCGCTCCCCGGAGACACGCCGCGTAGAAACACTAACGGAGACGGCAGGGGGAAATGAGTCAAATACCATCTGTGATTGTTAAAAAGGAAGAAAAAGAAAGAGGCATTTGTCCCTTTTTTCTCTCTCAGAGACGTCTCTCTCTCTCTCCAGCTGATACCGGGGACTCACTCCACCGGAGAGAACAAAAGGTGTTGCTGTGGGGAAAAGGCCAATGCGGGCCATTAACATGCTTTCCTCCAACAGGTGCGTTCCAGGGACCGGGGGCCGTCAACAGGCTAGATAGGCCGGGGAAAGTCCAGACGGCCATAACACCGCGGTGAGGGACAGCAACTGCAGAGAATAAGAAATAGAGCGCGGCCAAAGACATCAAGGATTTGTCTTGACAGGAGGCTGTTAAACATCTGAGACATGTCGTTTCCAGCTCTTTGAAGTGGAGAGAGAGAGAGAGAGTTTCTGTTGGAACTTAAAAGGTTTGACATCAGGACCTCCACAGTGCATAAACCACTGCCCCCTGCTACCTGAGCCTTGCCGTCTGGCCCCCGGTCGGTGCTTCATAATCATGCCGTTTACAATCTGCCGTGATTTAGACGGGGCATTTGTACAAGCATGGGAAGTGTTTGTCCCCTATTGTTCTCAGAATGGTCTTTTGAAACTTGGTTTCTCATTCCAACCCGTATTAAGTAGTGCATTTATTCACATGGCGGCCAGAGGGTTCGTCCTAACCCTAACCCTAACCCCAACCCCAACCCCAACCCCAAACCTAACCCCAACCCCAACCCCAACCCCAGCCATTTCTCGGTAAAAGCCATGACTGGGAGACAGACAAGGCAGGCTGAGAGTGACACCGTTAAAGCTGAACTAGTCAGGGACAGGCTTGGAGGAATGTTACCACAGCATTAGCAGAGAGGATGTGGTCGCCACGGCTACTTAACCCTCCATCCCATCTCCGGCCAGCCCCAGTAGAGCGAGGGATGGGAATGGTTTGGAGTCTACCTACGGTGCCTAAGCCCAAACCTAACTCGTCCCATCTCGACCAGTTCCAGATCCCACGCAGCAATTATGGAACCCAAGCCTCCGCTGGCCAACCTGGGAATCAAACCGTAGTCCCAATTTACATGACTACCCCCCCTCCACCCGTCCCCTCAGCACCCAGCCACCGAGGTCTGAGGTTAGCCTGAGAAACTGCTCCTTTCACATGGGTTTCCGCAAACGCTGTGAGCGTCACGTGTTACCCAGAGTTCATAGGGGCTGGGGTTTAACTGGCGCCATCCTGCGATCCGCCAGAGTAGGTCCGATTGTTTGAGCCTAACCATCGTTAATGATAAGATTACTGCTAGGAGAACGAATGAGAGACGGCTAGCTACACGTTGCCCAGGGGACCGGGTCCTTTTCCAGTGAGATGCCTTAAAAAAAGCCAGCAGTTTCAATTGATTTTTTCCCCCCTCCTTCTAAACAGACATTATTCCATCTTGGAAATATGTAAGCCGTTTAATCCATCATCCAAAGCAGAACTCAGAGCTATTATCGGTTTGAAATGAGAGATCATGTCACGCTAAAACTAACTATAAGTATATGTTCCAAATTAAATGCATAAAAGATGAGTTGCGAAATAAACAACAACATTCCAATGGTCAATTAGCTGTGGAGGAACTCAATAGCCCGTGGAGAACACACACTTCACACACACATGCGCCGAGAAGGTCCACACGTGCGCCTGGGGACATCCACACGTGCGCTGATAAAGAATGCGAGGGCTCGTTCGGCAGTGGTTATAGCGTCACGGGGGAATTGACACAATAGTTGCCTTCCATGTTGCGAGAGAAAGAGACAGAGAGAGAAAGAGAGAGAGAGAGAGAGACAATGAGTTCAGGTTCATTGACTTCTACAGAGGCAGTGGAGCACTGTAATTACCCTGGCTTAGACAGGAGAGATGCTGGGAGAATGACGCACACACACACACTGACGCTGGGAGAATGCACACACACACACAGACGCTGGGAAAATGCACACACACACACAGACGCTGGGAAAATGCACACACACACACAAAGACTGCTCACACAGACACACACAAACAGGCTGTAAATCGTTCCAGAAAGGTCTATTCTTGGCTACCACAAAAAGAAGCAGGGTGAGATAAAGAGGAAAAGCACAAGAAAGAGGCGAATGGAAACAAAGAGGAAACGGAGAATAGTTTGGCGGGCGTGGAAACGGTAGCGGCGGTGCTGGTAGCGCCGGTGCTGGTACGGCGGTATCGCCCGTACTGGTAGCGCCGGCTGCTGGTAGCGCTGGTGCTGGTGGTGCTGGAAGCGCGGTAGCGCCGGTGCTGGTAGCGCGGTAGCGCCGGTGCTGGTAGCGCGGTAGCGGCGGTGCTCGTAGCGCGGTAGCGGCGGTGCTCGTAGCGCGGTAGCGGCGGTGCTCGTAGCGCGGTAGCGGCGGTGCTGGTAGCGCCGGTGCTGGTAGCGTGGTAGCGCCGGTGCCGGTAGCGGCGGTGCTGGTAGCGCAGCTGATTTAGAGGCCCAGTTTAGAAAGACAGACAAAGAGAGACTGGCGGTAGAGAGAGAGACACACTGCAGAGAAAAACGGAGCGAAAGGGAGAAAAGGAAAACAAAAATAACCCAAAACAATCTAATCTGTCCTTCATTGCCGTCCTTCTGCAGTATCGTTCTGTCGGAGCCAGATAAGTTAAGAAGCACTGCGGCGGGTGAAGGAGGAAAATCAATGATAAGAGTCTCCACTTGCAGCGGTGAAGGGGCGAGAGCGATACGGAGCGTGTGGAGGGAGGTGGAGGATTCGGGTGGGGGTGGGGGACAGTGGCAGGGTTGTACCAGAGAGAGACGCATCGATTTGGGGGTTCTAGCGCGGTGACCAGGCAGCAAAAAAATAACTACCGGGGCTGGCGGAGAAGAGCACTGGCCCAGTAAACAAAAGGTTGGTCGTTCTGCTCCCCATGCCAACAAGGATAAACGAATCAGTGCTGCCCTTGAGCAAGGCATTAAACCCGAATGGCTGCTGTATACGTCCCCCTCGAGCAAGGCACTTAACCCAAACACTCTTTAAAGTTGCTCGAAATCAAAAGGTACACTAAACTACCAACATCTAAACATATTAAGGATGGAGGATGAAAGAGAGGAAGTGTTTGAAGCAGTTCCCCAAAAGAGACTATTGATGTGATAATGACATTTATAGTTGTGCTCTTAATAGAACCGTTTAATAAGATTGCTGTAATATATACAACCTCTGTCTTCTGCAGGTCGTCCACCAAGGGCTGCTTAATTCATGACACGCATTCTAAGTATATGACTGATAGAATAATATTATTCAAAGTTTAAGTCTGGTTGTACGAATACAATTATCTTCCAAGCGCGGGGGATAAAAAATTTATGTAAAATATTTAGCAAATGTTTCCAGAATGTGGCCTGAGATTATGCTGCCGTATTATATGATCATTTCGAAGTCCAATCTTACGGTGATATTTTGCCGCAAACAGTTGCAGAGGAACCTAATAAGTCCACAGTTTGGAAGTGATCCCCCCCCCCGCCCCCACCCCCTTTTCAAACATCTCTCTCTATAACTCCACATCAGAGGAGATGAATGGCGCTGCCTGGAGCTTTCACTGCTCTGTACACAACCCAGGCCCTATGCATGCACAGACACAGACAAGCACACTTGCTTTTTGACATACTGCACAAGAATAATGCACCTAAAGTCTGAAGACGGATAGCGGAGCGGAGAAGCAGACAGTCCTTCAGGGGTACATCATCTATCATTATTTGTCCTGTCCACTGGGTGCCCTCGTAGACTCAGCACTTCTACTGTCTACTTTGCACATACATACACGCACTACCTTGCCCCCTACAAGACATGGGCCCCTGCGTACGGAAAAGCTCCGGGTGTGAAGGGGTCGTCCCGGCGTGCAACCTCAGCCTCCACGCCGGGGCATCACGTCTGTTAAAACCCGCGGCTCGACAAGGTACGGTTAAGTCACTTACCGCGTTCCTGCGCCATTTTAAAAAAGTGTAACATGTCATTTGAAGGACTGCAGAATGAAAAACAGTCATTATCCCCTTAGCTGCTAACATGCAGCGCAGCAATTAGCGGCTACTGTTAGCTCAGCACCAGGTTTAAAAAAACGGCCATGTAGATTCGTGCCAAGCGAAACCCCACCTAACGCCCCGGCCATCCTTCACTTTGGCCTTGAGAGAACGGTCGGGCTGGGATACATCTGTACTGTCTGAAGCCTGCCTCCTACCACCCATCACAACGGTCGCGCGCACGCCCCTGAAGCCAGCTACATTGCTTCTGCCCGTCTCATTGCGACGGAAATGACTTTCAGTAGTTTTAAATCACTGGTGTCTAGCTCCCATTGCCATTTGACGGCCCTTTCTAAAGCCTCATTGATTAAAGCCGAGGCATTAAGGGTGAGAATGTCGCAATTATCTCCATCTACTTTTCTGAACCTAAACAGGTCGTTGAACGGTAAATCGGCATACAAAGTAGCCTATGTTTACGCATTGGATTATATGCGTGTATTGCAGAGTATTGCATGTCTACAGGACAGTTAAAGAAAAAAAGAAAATAATAACATTCTCACAAACACATGAAAAGGAAAACGCGAAAAATAGAGACACTGCCAAGTTCTGAAAAGCCTGTCTAACTGACTCCCATCACAGGCTCATACCTGTTCCTTGTCATCCGGATGGAGACGTTTTCATCGTGTTCCCTGAATCCGTTTCATCATGCTTGCTGTTGTAGTGGATCAACAAAAGATGCTCCTCCTACCGTTACCCAGTATCATAGCCGGAACAGTGTTTTAAAAAGAAAAGCAGATGGGCTGAAGGTGAAGCACTCTAATTAAAACCGTACACTACTACGACCCAGAGTAGGCCTACTTAACGGGGCTCAACAAACCTCTTGACACCGGACTTGCCTGTTCATACCAAAAGGGCTTGATATCCAATCAGCCCCAGCAATTCAAAACCGTGATGAAAACATGAAAGAACCATTGTAATGATGCGGTTCTGTAGGCTTGGCTGGGATTCATAAAACAGTCTAATAACGTTCAATCACGTAAGATGGACTGGGATTCATTTAAACCGGCCAAAACAATATTCTCTTCATGCCCACACACTTCGAATTCTAAAAGGTGAAAGCATACATGTGAATGGTTTGTATAAAAGCCTACAAGAACTCCAAGAGCAAAACTGGAGACCAACGATGAGATAGTTTGACCATAGTACATACTGCTATTGCACACAATCTGCAATGAAGGTTTGATTAAATTAAGCCTCTAGTCCCCTCAAACCTTGACATCAAGGCTATATTTTATTGCAACACTCTAATAAGGGACTTATTTAGACCTGGGACACCAGAGGGCACAATTAATGATGAGGTAGAACAGAAAACCAGCAGGTCCAAGACCTTGTAGGGTAGGATTAGAATACTCCTGCTATAGTCTACATAATTGATGTACTGCTAACCCAGTAACACAGCCTGCAGAAAATGTAATGTCTGACTCAAAGTAGAGAATAGCTGCTGGAATGGTCATTGAATTGTTTTAATTTCAATGACCATTCCAGCAGCAAAACAAGGCATATATCCTTCAGCTGTCTCGCAACCAGAACAGGGTTTGGCATCAACACGTAGTAGTGAACATCAATGTGTATTTTAGTAGCATGTCCACCAACTGTAAGCAAAGAAGTGTCTCAAAGAAATGAAGGGAACACCAAATGATCACAGTACAACACCAAGTCAATTAAACTTCAGTCAATCTGTGCAGTTAAGAAACATACGTTATTGTGAATCAATGTCACATGTTTTGGTGCAAATGAAAGGGACAGGATTACTGGAGTGGCTACAGCAAGACAACACCCACAAAGGGAATGGTTTTGCAAGTGCTGGCCACAGACAATTGCTCTCTCCTTATCAAGAGCAAGGAGGAGACACCAGGAGATGGGCCGTTACACAGGAAAGCTCCTTTGTGCGAGGAGCACCGGGGAGCCCAGGATTAGCAGTGCCAACGGCCTACAAAATGACCTCCAGCGGGCTACTGGTGTGGTCATGTTTCTGCCCAAACCATTAGACACAGACTCCATGAGGGTGGCATGAAGGCCCGATGGCCTCTAGAGGGACCTGTGCTCACAGCCAAGCACTGCGGCCTGATTAGCATTCCCCAGAGAACACCAGAAGTGGCAGGTTCACCTGGCACCTCATTTTCTTTACAGACGAGAGCAGGTTCACACTGAGCACATGTGACAGATGTGAAAGAGTCTGGTGATACCGTGGTGAACGTTATGCTGCCAGCAACTTCATTCAGCATGACTGGTTAGGCGGTGGGTTAAAGATGGTCTGGGTGAGGCCACCTGTGGTCAGAGTATATAGGCAGTTCCTGGATGACGAAGGCACAAAGGCATTGATGCAACTGACTGGCGCTCACGTTCCCCAGACTAAAATCCAATTAAGGACATCTGGGATGTTATGCATTTGTGCATCTGCCGCCAAGTAGCACCACAGACCAGATCAGTCCAGAAGCACTGATGCCCTGATCCAGGTCTGGGCGGAGATCTCCCAGGACAGCAATCGCCGTCTCATCAGGAGCATGACCAGACGTTGTCGCGAGTGCATACAGGCACATGGGGGCAATTCACACTACTGAGTCACATTATGAGTTGCCGTGATGAAATTCACAGCCTGTGATTTCAATTATTTTCTTTAGATTATTGGACTTTGAATCCAGCCCAAATTGTTTGGTTATTTTCGGTGTCCATTGTTCTCAACGAATTACCCAATGCACAGTTGAGATTTGGATCTTTAATATAATTTCTTCATTGAGACCCGACGCATGATTTAAGTGTTCCCTGAATGTTTTGAGCAGTGTACGTACAACCCAGCATGGGGGCTGTAAAAGGCTGAGCTTTTGAAGACAAAAGAGTATCTGGAGAAGACGTACATCACAAAACCGGCTGCAGAACCCCAGTGGTTTGAGCTGATATGTAACGCATGTTGTAAAGGTAGAGTCTGGGGAACAAGACGCTGCCTTTGGTCGCGGCTGTGACTTTTAGAAGTTCTGTTACTTTTCCAGGCCTTTTTGTGCGGTTTTGTCAATGCATCTTGTGACGAGTCTAGCGCTACTCACTACTATTTTAGAGGCAGTACCAAGACACGCGTCTGTGAGAGCGGATCCCTTTACGCATGGGTCACGGTTCCTCAGCCCAAACCGCTTCATAAGAGGAGAACACACACCTGTGTGGTCCTGCAGTATGCTCTGACCCCACCCCCACTGAAACAAGGAATTTGCCTAGTCTGATTGGAGGAGCCTCGTTCCCCACATGGGAGGGTTAGGGTCCACCCAGGCCAGCATGAGCTTACGCAGCTGCTGTCGTCCCCCTCTCCTTCAATTAGAAACCTTCCCTCAGAATGGCCCTCCGGTTATCGTAATGATCTTCGCGGGAAGAATCCAGGAGATGACAATTAAAACGGCTGGAACAACCTCACCCCCGATTCGCGTTCGTTTTCTCGCCGGCAAGACACGCAGCGAAAAAAAACCTGTCAGCGCGAGCCGTCGCCCAAACTTGTGATTCACCCAAACTATGAATATTTTGTGCAATAATTAAAGCGGGGGATAATGAGAAACGCCATGCTTCTGTGAAGTCAGGAAATGGAACACAGCAGCGGCCATTGAACTCGGCAGATTGAAAATAAAGTCCAACTATCTAATGAAAGGACGGGAAGAAAGAAATGGGGATGAAAAAAGACAGGGAAAACAAGTCTCCTGATGTGCATTCATGGACCTCATCGGATCTCAACCAGGACCAAATAAAAAGACACACACAAACAGAGATTACACACAAACAGAGATTAGCTGGAAGAGAGACAGAAAAAGATGAATAGGTAATGACAAAATGAAAGACAGACTGAGACAGACAGACAGATAGAAAACACACAGGTGGATTTGAGGTACGACGAAGAGAATTAAAGAGAGAGAGTAGACCTGCCAAAAAGATGAGCCGAGGAAACTAAGATACTCCGAGGTTATCGTCCTGGCTATGGGGTGGTGGTGGTGGGGGGGGGGGGTTACTCTGTTCTTCCCTTGGCTAACGTGTCTGATGTAGCGTCTATCTCAGCGTCT
>JACXGK010005468.1:16484-33009 GCA_016801125.1 Novumbra hubbsi | reverse complement strand
GTCTCCAAACCGTTCCACGGAGGGCCGAGTGTCTGCAGGTTTTAGTTTTTTCCTGTAAATTGGTTCCAGGTTCAGACCTAAATAACCAGATGAGGGTAGACCTAACCAATCAGTGACATAATTAATCAATCAAGTACAAGGTGAGAGTGAAAACCTGCAGACACTCGGCCCTCCGTGGAACGGTTTGGAGACCCCTGATATACAGCAATTCAAAGAATGCACTCTTTCATCCCTTGCCGACACATTTTTCATCTCTAGCAGCATCAGCAACACTCAAATGTATTTTAGGGGAAAACATCATTCAAGCCTGAGCTTATTTTGGGGCGTATTCTACATAAATCAGGTAAGATACACTCATGTGAAACAATTAGGACCCCCATGAAATATTTTGTATTTCTTTTGTTAAATATGTACATATCGATATTTGATCTTCTTTTAAACAATATCTATATATATAGGTGATGTAATTGAACCAAAAAAATGAAATCTTAACCATGATATAATTTATTTAACAAAAGATTTAAGAAAGAAAATGGACAATTCTGTCAGATCTTATTTAGATGCTGTGGGGTGATTTGAAACGGGCTGTGCATGCAAAAAACTTCTCAAACATCCCACCAAGTTCTGCATGGAATGGAGGAGTGGGAGTTACTTTTTCCCAGTTGATGTCAGAGACGAATAGACAGAAAGAGGAGCTCGATCAGAAATTTGGGAAACCCGGCAAGAGACCACTAATTTTGTAATATACAAATGCACCACTAGAGGTCCCCCATTCACACAAAGCAGCAAAAAGCGCATTACGCGGTGACGTTCCCTTTTCTGATCACGTGTTTCTTCCAAACGGGAGCAGCATGGCGGACATGTATGTGCAACCTCAAAACAAACTCCTGCAGTTGTTCAGTTAGCAAACCACTGAAACCGTGCGACAGGCCTGGGGCACGGGTGCCCGAATACATTGCAGCATGGACGAGGAGAATAAATTTCAGTTCCCGTCCCTTCCTGCATCAAAAGAAGATCTATTAGTGAGTGCTTCTGTTAGCAGGCAAGCTAGCGAAAGTATAGCACAACCTGGTTAGCTAATGTCATGAGCAAGTTAACTGGTTGGCGAGCATGCCCAAAACAGACATATACAAAGTGTCTAACAAATTAGTTTTGCATGTCATCTATCTCACAGGAAAAGGGACTTTCATTAACTGTATGTCGTCTTGTCTGAAACATTTCTCAAATTTTATTTCGTAATGTTTCTGTTGAAATTAGTATGTGTTCTGCTAGCTACTTATCTAACTGATTTGCTAACTGCTACTATGTCACATTTTATTGGGAATTGACGCTTCCTCTCCGAATAAACAAGTGTGCCTTGGTATTTTTGCGTGATAGAATATCCTGGGCTATTTACAGATCGCTTAGTTTTGGTGAGCGTAGTTAGTATTAATGCAGAAACTAGATTTATTACTAGTTAGCCCTCCAGTTAACATATTTACTTTATTTTTTATCGCCCTCAGGATTGGGTGTATCCAATGAGAAGAGAAATGCAGGTAACGAAGCCCTTGATGTCTCTAAAAAGACAGAACAGAAGCTACTGCTGCTGAGTCATTTGCCACAGTAAATCATGTAGTAATGACAAATCATGTCTCCACATTGTTTTAGGAAATTCTGCCAGGCCTGTTTTTAGGTCCCTACTCATCAGCTATGAAAAGCAAGGTAATTTGCGTACTTGGAAAAGGACTGATGTGGGTGCAGACATTTGTTCCAAGCAACTCAAGAAATTGTACTTCAACACTGTTGTTGCTTTCTCCTTAGGGTTTCAGACGGGGTGTTTTGTAAAAGCACTTTGTGACAACTGCTAATGGAAAAAGGGCTTTATAAATGAATTTGATTGAAAATAATAGCACACCTTATTTAATTAAATCATAGGTTTGACTGTTGACTAGTTGATTTGTAGAATCCGGTAGGGCAGGGCAGTATTGCTTACAAATCATTTCAACAGTTTTTTTAGGTTTGGACAGTAAACATATATATCATACTATCATGCAATTTTTTGACATTTTAATTGTGATTACAAAAAAAAACAATTTTGCAAGTCTTGAGGATTGTAACTATTTCTAACTTTAAACGCATGTTTTGTTTTGAGGTGACAGAGGAGATAGCCTTTTTATCCAATACTGTCACCCAAAAACTGCTGATGGCAGTTTTCAACGTTTTTAAACATTCAAAACCATGTCCAAACCATGGATTAAGGTTCCTGTCCAACATATAGTTCGTTGTGTCATTGGAGAGACTTAGGCAGTCCTATTTTTATCTCTACTCAGCTTACAAAATGCACATGTTTTTTTTCATTAAACGAAAGGAAACACTGTGTTTTTGCAATTATGTGGCAATTTTTGGCTACTGCAAAATCCCCGCTCTTGCCAAATTCCATAGCACATTCAGTATGGAAAAAACCATACCCTGGCACATTATACTGGCATACTGTTTCTACTGGAACTACCACCTACCCTTAGAATAAGGTGCTTTCTACGTTGTTAGAACCAAAGCTTGCACCTACACCTGGCTGTCTGTGTTAGATTTGTCATGAAAATATGTCTAGTCCAGGATCATATAATTAACAAATGCTTATAATGTGCTGTTAACTCAACTATCTTGTTTTATTTTAGCTTTCCATCCTTGAAAGACAGGCAATAACACATGTAGTGTGTGTCCGCCAAGATATCGAGGCCAATTTTATAAAGCCCAACTTCCCACATAAATTTAGGTAAGAGACAAACTCAGAACATGTACATGTGTTAGCAACAGGATTGTAACTATTGACCAATCCCTCACTTTGGTATGTATTACACACTTGGGAAGCCTGGTTGGGTTTTGGGACGGCAGGAAAATGAAATCCCATTTTGAGTGTTTAACATCGCCAATGTGAAGTTGTCTGTTGTTACAGTTATTTTGGGCTTTCTTTTCAGCTGTTGTGTTGAACATGAACATGTGGGAGTTTGCCAGTCAATACAGGAATGCTGATCTACTATTTCATGTCAGTGCTTCACTGATACGTAAACTATCTCGGTGAAGTTCTCTGGTGCCCCTACCACTGTATGTCAGATCCGGCCTCCATTCCATTATTTTCGATTATATTGTGTACCTGTTCAAGTTCAGAGCTGTGGTTTTGACTGCCTTGTTGCACTAACTCCACACCAGGTTCAGAGCATTCTGATGCACATCTAGCCAAGCGGTTCTACGTCTCATCACGGCGCTCAATCCACACTGTTTTTTGTTTTCATTTGAATCACAGAACGGTCTGAACCATGGCCCACCGTTACATTCCTGTCGTTACATTCCACCGCATCAGATAATTAATGTGGCATGTTTTCTTATGTTTTCAGGTACCTTGTTTTAGATATTGCCGACAATCCTGTGGAAAACATAATTCGATATTTCCCTATGGTAAGTTTCAGCATTATCTGAATGTGGTGGATAATGTTATTGATTACTGAAAAACCGTGCTATAGCAAGTAGGCCTAAATGTAGATTTTCCTCTCCACAGACTAAAGAATTTATTGATGGTTGTTTAGCAAGTGGAGGTAATAAGGACTTTTTTAATTGGACTGACAATTATCTCAATAATGTACTTGCAATAATCTTTGTAGCACATTGCTGCACTTTAATTAGTTCTGCTTCGAGAAATGTCTTGACATACCGTTGTATTTTTTTCACATAGGAAAGGTACTAGTTCATGGAAATGCGGGGATATCAAGAAGGTTTGTCACTGCTCATTTGAAATTTTCATATAAAATATTTGAACATATTATTTGAAAATGCTTTTCTAGCTGGGTTTCTTACTGACTTGTTTTTCCTGTTAGATGAGTAAGACTTTCAACCACAAATATTGTCTTCCGTTTTCAGTGCTGCCTTAGTTATTGCCTACCTTATGGAGACATTTGGTGTAAAATACAGGTAAGCCCTTTCAGAACACACTAAGCTGGCTTATGCATTGCTAGCTTGTTTGAGACATTGATTTATTGCGGCTGTCTATATAAACTGTGACAAAAGCAATAGATTGAAGATGTCTTGCTGAACTGTGGCGGTTTTTCTGCAGGGATGCTTTCAGCCACGTTCAGGAGAGAAGATTTTGCATCAACCCCAATGTGGGCTTTGTGCACCAATTACAGGTAGGGCTCTTCTCAACCCAGAACGCTTCAAATGGCTTTGACCACTGAGTTTTAGGTATTAATGGAATCTGTCTTGTTTTTTGATTCCTAGGAATATGAAGCGATTTATTCAGCAAAACTGACCATCAAGATGATGTCACCAATACAGCTGGGCAGATCGTTCTCTCTGCACGCAGGAATGCCAGGTCCGTCTGTCCACGGTTCCTTTACATGTCTCACCAAGGGTACATTTGAGGGGGCTTACAAACAAGCCTAGAATGTAGCTGTGTATTAGCAATATGGTGGTTTTTTAACAGCATGTCTCCTAGCAACACCGTCAAATCAAAATGGCTACTTTTTCGTTAGTGTTCAGTTTGAATGTCACCGCATAAAAATGTATTCTCTACCACCACATGCCATTCAAAAAACCCACTCTAAAACTGAGTCATCAGATTTCTGTCAGAAGGTGATGTTTCCCAAGGATAACATTCTTTAGGCTGGTATACATACACACAACTGTTAAAAGTTTGAAGTCAATTAAAAAGTCCTTGTCTTTAAAAGAAATGCAAAATCTTTGTCAATTTAAAAATACTGTGTACACGAATGTCTAGGTGGCTCCTAACTTTGGAACGGTAGTGTGTTTGTATATTTATATAGACGAAGTACACTGCTTAAAAAAATGAAGGGAAGTCAGGTCTTGTTGAATGGAAGTCAGGTCTTGTTGAAAGAAACCTTCTTGCAACAGCATGTGGAGGAGCTAGACTACCTGTGCAACCTGAATGGGCTCCAGGTACCTTCTCATGCTACAGTTTCTTTATTGTAGTCATTTAGCAGACGCTCTTACCACAATGAGTGCATTCCTCTTAAGGTCTCTTGGAAAACCAACATCTGACAATCATAGTAAGTACATGTTCCTTCATCAAAGCCATTAGCTGGTAAAGTCAGTGCCAATTCTTTTGGGTGGTGGGGTTGGGGGGAGGGGTACACAAGTTAATTGAAATACTCATGTAGTCACAAGCAGGGCCGTATCCAGGGTTAGGAAATAGTTTAGATTTTTGTCTTTTAATTGAGCCTATTTATGGCATTTCATAACAAAATGACACCTAAACACAATCAAAGTTGTACACTACAGTATACAATCAAACAAATACAGAGGGACATGTTGGCAAAAGACCTTTGATTTGACACGCCATAAAATATTATACAGTTTGGTGTAATGCAACAATACTTTGGCCCATGGCTCTCGGTCAAGTTAGGTTTTTGGCCCCCCCGAATTTTTTGGGGATTAGCAAGGAACACTTGAGGAACGTTACATGCCAATTCAGTAGCAATGCTTTTGGGAAACACATTGAGAAGGAAACGAGGCACTTGCGTGCATTTTACGGTCATCTTAGTGTTTTGGGAAACCAGGCTCAGGTCAGTTAGACAGAGTGTGGCTGGATGGCTTGTTAATGACCAGTTGTGAACTTAATCCTGTTATCCAATCGATACAGAGATGAGCGTCAAGTAGCAATCAGAGAGTCATTAAAGAAGCAGCTCCATGGAAACACCTGCTGTGAGGATAGACAACTTTTCTTTTTTTCACTCTTAATTATACAGTTATACTATGCAAATGTGTTTTCATTAGATCCTGTTTCATAATTACCAAGGTCTGGACCTTAGTGACCTCATAACTGGCTTTCTGCCCTGGTGACAAGGACACTAGCAAAACTAGAGAAGAATCACCCCTGAAAGATAAGGAGAGAGCCACTGTCTGTCGCCTGTATCTGTGGATCACATCTCCCAATAACCTTTTCCAGAACTGTGCAGGATCTTGTTGGTGTTTTTTAAGACCATCCTGTTTTTGAACATAAGTGTTTTTGCTTCTTGCAATCCAGCCTCTGTAGTTTTGCCTCTGAAGTATTCAGCAAATCAAACTGCCTGGGGAACATCCTGATCTGTTGAAGAGTTGTTTGTTGTTTTGTACGTCCTTATGTTGAGCATACATGTAGCCGGTGATTGCTTTCTTTTTAGTGTACGAAACAGCCAAAACCTTAGGTATGTCAAAATCTACACTGATTTATCTGCAAAATTAAACTGACATTTCCTACTTCAACCCAATTTAATTTAAAATCCAAGTGCCAAAACAGCCATTGTCACCATCCAGCACCACTTAGGTCATTGTTGGTAAACAGGATCAGCCACTTAATACACAGGAGGGATCAGCCTATGAAGTGTCAAGTTCCATCCAGTTGATTACATTAAAATGGCTATGCCCAGACCAGAACATGTCTCCCCCAGCTACTGACACTAAATGCAGGCAGCCCCCAGTCATGACATTCATGCTAATGTTTTGGACCCATTGAATCCCACAGTATAAAAATCATTTCCAGAAGCGGTGTTGAGTGACAAGTCTTTCTTACCCCCTGTGAATTTCAATTGCTTTCACTTTTTCTGGAGGTTTGAACCTGTGCATGTTTTTCATTTGCAGGCAGCCTGAAACGAAGCCTGGAGGAAGACGAGGACTTCACAGGGATGCAGGTCACTGCTGCACAGAACGGATAGGCACATTATGCAGATTGCTGTGTCATCGCATACAGTGCACCTTTTTTTTTTTACATTTTTATTGGGTTTAAAAATGTAAATATTTCAACTTTTCTAAAGGGGAAGGGATGGGGCGGGGTTTGGGGAGTGGTTCCGATTCCTGACGTCCGAGACCAAAGGAAGAGGGGTACATTTTCATAAGTGATTTGTTTTCTCCAGCTGTATGCACTGAAGGTTTTTTGCAGTTTTATAGTATTTAAAGCATTTTGCATTTGCAGCGGGACAGTATTGCAATAATGCACTTTTGATACTTGAATTAGTATGCCTTGCCAGAAGGGGGCAGTGGGCGTAAGGGAAAGTAATAGGAAGTCAATGCCCTACGGAAAGGTTGAGGCCCACTTGGGAATTGGTCATATTGGGTGGAAATCAGGCTGACATGGGGATAATATAGAAATTGATTAAAGCTTGGCAGAGATTTAATGACACACTGCTCAATAAACAGTTGGCTAACATGTATTTTGAACTATTGTCATTTCTTGATTATATGTGATAAAAGTAAAACAGAAGTATAACTCAGAATAAATGTATTTGCACCAATACACAAACTAAGTTTAATTAAGTGGAAATCAAACAATGTATTTACATTTATTACATTCATTATACATGTATTATTATAAATACAGAAGTCAAAATACATTTTCCCAGAGTCCAAAACTAACAGCATATTATGAAATAAGCTTATACTACAATTACATTTTAATTTACCCCAGATAAAAAAATAAATGGCAATTATTTGACCATATCTTCATACCAAATGTAGCTACGCATTTTATAGGACAGAATTTTCCCTCAGACCTACAATTTCAGTGATTTAAAATGTTTAAATATAACCCATGTACCATTGATCACAAATTAAATAATATACCTGTGTAACAAACTTGATAAGTAGCGTATGTTTAAATGTTTCATTAATCTTGTTATCAAATTCTTTCCAGACATTGTATGTGTCAGTGGGGATTTTCCCATGTGACATTAGATCTCAAAACAAAGTCTGTTTTTTTTTTTAAAGTTTTGTTAATAGTATACACTAAATACTTCAATAACCTTGAAGATGGAAAAATACATTATTCACTGTGTTTCATGAGGCGCAGAATGGACTTCATTGCACATTTAGAAGTTGAGAATGAAAATTTCCGAATGACTTGGCATCCCTTTTTTGGAGAAGCCGTGGACACAACGTCAAATCTCCGCCCAGGTGAGGTAGCTTATTACCCAGAGGGACAGTGACTGACGGTGGGCCTTTGTTTGAAGTTATTCCCGGGGTATTTAATCAACGCGATAATGTTCTTGAACCAACTGCTTCAAGTCAAATCCCAGACAGGACAAACTTTTCTAGACCTTAATCCATGAAGCGACACTGCATGTATGTCTCATTAGACGCGGAGTAACTGAACTTATTGTAGAAGGCCACGTTGTTGGGCGCACATTCCAGTGTTATTTTATAGCAATCCAGTTTTTTGCTGAGAAGAGTGAGGGCCGCCACCAACCTAAAGTTTGTAAAAGAAAAAGCACATTATACAGTTGATAATAGTCGGCATAGCGTCCATGTTACTGAGATGGGTAGAAGACATTACTGAGAGGAATCCTGTTCTATTGTGGCCATCTGTATAATGTTGTCCTACTGTATGGACTTCCACCATGCTTTCATTGTCTATTCCTCCTGATGGCCCAGTAGGTCATGTGATCATAACTCCAGGAGGGATCAGTCATTTCTTTTTAAATCGACTGCTTTAACATGGAGCTTCAATGGTGTTACAAGGACACAGATTAGAGCCCTTTTTATCAGTATGCCCGCATCTGATCTGGAAGAAAGGTCCACTAAACATAAATCTGTAATTCATTGTAATAGTATTACAATCTGTCCTTGGTCAGAGGCATATTAAACAATATTTTGGGATAATGGGAATGATTCAGTTTTCATTCATACATGTATATATTTTCCCAGATTCCAACACACTTGTGGATAAAAATGTTCTGTATTTGAATCAGATATGAAAGAAGTTAGGGGTAGGTTTTGGAGGCAATAACAGCTCAACAATTAAGTCTATAGAAATAGCTAGCATGCTAGTGGTTTACAGATCCGGAATGGGTCAAAATGGGTCAAACAGATGACATCTATACTCAGCAACATGGTATCCAGAAGACTATCTAATTCTGGGAGATGTAATGAACCCTTAAAGCTCAACAGAGAGACTTACAGTTTTCCCAGCTGTTTTCCTCGACATACGTCACTGACCACCACCTCCTCCACCCTTCCTCTCTGTGAACGGCACATTATTAGACATTCTTAGTGGGCATGATAATGTTTTTTGAGCTAATATCCTTATATATGAACAGCGGAACTACAATTATCCCAAAGCAGATTACTTTGATCCAGAGTTAGTGTACCTTTGCACATGAATGGATGAATTTGTGTTCTGTGATCAATGTAGCTGTTGCAACGATCTGTCCAAGGTTTGTGTCCTCCACCACAACAACATAGTAATCTCCAGTCTTTTTCATGTGCTCAAATTTCTCTATGAAATAACATACAGGATCCAAATCAAAACAGTGCGAAACTGAAGCCAGAACATTAATTTCAACAGTCCTAGCAATAAACAACAGTACATATTTGTTAATTGTTGTTTGGAATTTAAATGTTTCAAAATTTGCAAGTACATTTTGACCGTCTAGGGCTCTGATGCACTTATACTGCTGCAGCATGGGTTTGATTCTGGCGTGGTGCTATAGGCACGCTTCTCTCTTTCACCTTATTAATAAAGAATATACAATGCCTTCAGAAAATATTTAGAATCAGTTGAGGTTTAGTACAAAACCAAATGTGGAAAATGTGAATACTTTCTAAAGACACTGTAATTTGCAGAATGCATATATTTCTTTATTTTTTTCACAAGTCTTTGTGTCTTGCCATGCTTTGGCTTTGGTTAGTACTATGATGGAAATAAGTACTTACTGATAAACTGCTCTGGTGTAACATCCCCAACAGTTGTGAGCTGTGATAGCACCTTATAGAATCCTAAGAAAAAAAAGGGAAAATAACACAAAAAATCTATATTAAGCATACTTTTAATACTTATTTTTTATACAACCTTCTCTTAGAGCTTGTTATGGAAAATGATGTCACTTATTTTAGGTTATGTCAGTTTTATTATTGAGAACACTCAATTCATTAGTGAAGGGCAGTCTGTTCACTGAGCAGGTTCTTGTAGCTCTGTTTCCCTGTAAGAGCTGAATCATTTGGCTACCAAATAGCTCTTTTTTTTTTAAATTAGAAGAAAGAAAACCCCTGAACAATAAAGTGATAATATTGAATGTAAAAAAGGGATGCTGTAATATGTTAGAGTGGGAAACGCACAATCAAACAGATTAGATCTTACCTCTCATTTCTAATTTCTCAAATTGCCTGCTATTTTTATATACCTTACGTTCCTCTCCCGGAAAAATGTAAGTAACACAGATGTGCACTCTGCACAATGTATTGTTTTTGCAATGTGGATACCCAACCTTTAGTGAATCATTTTAACACTGATCAGCAAATAATCGTTTTTTGAGCTACTAAAAATATGAAAAATCATGAAGCTAAATTAAAGTCTCTATTCACCAATGCGATTCACACTTCATTAGGAAAACCCAGAAGCAAAATCTTTTGCGCCAGTAAGGTGATCGTTTCCCTTGTTTCAGTCAGTCATGCGTGTTGCTTAATGAGGACAAATCAGTTTAGGCGGGGTGTCGTAGTGGCCCTTCCATGTTTACCCCTGTTGAAGTCAGCTGCGCAGAGCGGACGAAGCACCAGGCCTTCCCCCGGCTGGGAAGGGGAGATGGGGGGAGAGAAGGACACAGTGTTGGTGCTCCAGTCCAGCTCCTGTAGCAGCGTTGGATCAAACAGCGGTGTCTTGTCTGGCAGCATCCCACAGGCTCTGCAAGGAACACATGAACTGTTTGTCCAACTGTGAGCCAATGGTTTGGGACTACTAGGAATGTGCCCGTCTGGTGCAGTGCCCGGCTATACCTTCAGAACATATACCCCGGGCAACGTGGGTTCAAATCCCGGCCCCGACCCTACTCGGCATCAGTCTCCTACTCTCCACATAAACAATAAGATAGTAATTGTGTGTACTTATCAATACTGACCATGCGTAGGGTGTAAAGTCTTTCTCTAAAATGAGCTTAATTTGTTTTGACATTAAGCAAATATGGTCTCCTCTAATTCAACTGACCGTTGCTGTTTACGAGCAAGCATCGCGTTTAAGTGACACAGGCGCCGCTACGGATTCTGTAACAGAATAGCTAAGAAGTTGCAGCATTGAAAAATTTACTGAGGGTGAGCAATGACAATGAAACAAACAGCTATAGCCATGTTCAACATGTACTTTATTATTCATCAGATCTCATTTATCTTCATTGTGGCTATTGTGCCTAACTAGCTTTTAGCTACTCAACCCTTTGATGTCATTGGTCTGAAGGAATGAGTCTCAAAATAATGTAATTTCAGATTAGGGCAGTTTCTAAAATAGCATTTTATTTGGGAAACTTACACTCTCTTTGAAAAGATTGTATGAATAGATTTCAGCATAATATTGTGTCTTACTCTATGATCACACATAACAAGGCCATGTGTCAAGCCTCATCACTCTACATCTACTATTAAGTGGAATTCTCACCCTCCTCCTATTCAGGATGTAAAGCAGGACATAGACCAACCCCACCATGGGGCTAGTCTTTGGTGCAGTCATGCAACAAGCCCTTTGGACGAACATCCCTTTGTCAAGTTAAGGAAATGACAGTGTGTGTTTATGTTATGGAAGAGTTTATGATTATGGACTGGTCTAGATATGAAAGTGTTTAAAATGATTTTATCTTTGAGGAATCCGGAAGGGAGTTCTGAGCTGTCATGAACCGTTCAGTATTTTCAAAAGGTGTTGCCTCAAGTTTCCATAGTACCGCAATCTTTTAAATTGCAGCGGTAACTGGTATGTCTTTACTCAGGCACCATGCAAAGCACTTTAAGATGAACACCCATTAAATGTTCTCATACATACTCAACAAGAAAACGTATAGTCCTTCATACAGACTGGTATATATTTTTTATCAAATGTTGGGACAAGCAAGCATCCTGATAGTCCCTATTTAAACCATTCCATTCGAACAATTCCCTGACAGCCAGGGAAGAGCAACGTTAATTAATGACCAATATTTGAGGACCAACCCAGATAATTTCTCAAAAACACTTTGACAGAATTGAAGATATTCTTACAACAACGATGTACTCTATTAATATATCATAAAACGGGTAGCCGGAAAACGTTATCTGGTAGAACGAAGTTACAGTTCACATCAACATTGCTTTGGTCTTTTTCAGGTACGCTAGCAACGTTAGGTAGCTAAAACAGCAGAATGTAATTGTACTTACGGTGACATCAATGTTAGGACACGCAAATATATATAAATATCTGAATGAAATAAATCAATACTTGATTGATCTACGTTTTCGTGAGTTGGTACTAGTCCAAATTAAACTTCAAAAGTAACAGCATGGATTGTCTCTTTCTGACAGCGGCACTTTCTGTATGACGTGGCAGAGAGGCAGTATGAGGCGGGGCGCGGTGTATTGACGTCAGCGAGATTCAAACAATTAATGAGAAAAGTTTGCCACATTTCTGATCAAACATCTTGCAAAGGTTTTCACAAAAATTTGGTCATTTGCTTTTGGAAAGGGCAATTATTTCGTTAAAGTACTACAGTAGTTCTGTAAACACAGCATTTCATTATTTAACCCCATATCTCAGGAATGCAAAAAGTCCGAGATAAACAACATAACTGATTTTTATTTAAGATATAATATCCGACTACTTCATTTGTTTATACATTGTATTTTGCTTTAGTAGATAATGTTTTAAATTGAGTAGTACGTCGCTCTAAAGCCATAAAACAAGTACAGGCTGTTCCGTCTTCTGTTTTGTCTCAGGCTTTATTGAGGAACAAGCTTAACTTGCTTCACTGAATACCCACACCCACCCGAACAGTCTCCAATCTGGAATGCATTACAAATCTTCTAGAGAAAGAGAGAGCTAGAGGAAATCCATAGTCACTAGTCAAACAAACAGATATCACCATAGCTGGCCTAACAGAGACATTTCAGCAGGTTAAAATGCTATAACATGTCATTGTGCATACATTTCCAAGACACAAAGTCAAAACCTATTGTTGTTATTCATAAATTGAGCAAATTAAGCAAATTTATATAAAAATGTATACACCATGTAAGCAAACATTACTTAATGATAAGCCTCTTATACAACTTAAATTATTATGATGTGCTCAGGAATACAATTATTTAATACATGTGAATATAAATGCCATCTAAATAAGCTGGCCATTTTGTGTAAGCAAACAAAATGTATGCAAATAGTCTTACAATCCTGTGTACATTTTGTTTCTGATACCCCCAGTTGGCAAAACGGTGGAACTGCACTCATAATTACATTTGTGCACCCTGTAATGTGTATGGTAGTGATTACTATGCATGTTCTATTTGCTGTAACATTTATTGTTTTTTGTATTATTCGATTGGATGTAAAATATGTATTTTCAATTGGATGTAAATAGTAGTTTATAAAAGGTTAGTTTAAATAGTAGTTTAACAAAGGTTAACAAAACCATAATATAATACCTAAAGGTTATGTGGTCATATGTTAAGTATTTTATTACTTGTATACCTGTGTCACTTGTATAAACTGCATTCCTAGTTCACAATAAAAAAATATTGTAAGAAAATACATTTTCTGCTTGGGATATACTGATATGATGCTGGCATCAGAAAGGTGTCCTGTTCTGGCCAGAAATACGGTAACAGGTTTCAGGGACAGGAAATCTATGGAATGAGCCAATGCCAGGAAGCAGAGTGTCCTAACAATGTGTGTATACACATGCGTTGTGGATGATGGGCAGACTGGAAACATGCAGGTTCTGCCTTGTGAGAATACACTATCCACTCCTAATAGTGTTGTACCACTTCAGATTGTTTTAAACTTGAGAATACACTATCCACCCCTAATAGTGTTGTACCACTTCCGATTGTTTTAAACTTGAGAATACACTATCCACTCCTAATAGTGTTGTACCACTTCAGATTGTTTTAAACTTGAGAATACACTATCCACTCCTAATAGTGTTATACCACTTCAGATTGTTTTAAACTTGAGAATACACTATCCACTCCTAATAGTGTTGTACCACTTCAGATTGTTTTAAACTTGAGAATACACTATCCACCCCTAATAGTGTTGTACCACTTCAGATTGTTTTAAACTTGAGAATACACTATCCACTCCTAATAGTGTTATACCACTTCAGATTGTTTTAAACTTGAGAATACACTATCCACTCCTAATAGTGTTGAACCACTTCCGATTGTTTTAAACTTGAGAATACACTATCCACTCCTAATAGTGTTGTACCACTTCAGATTGTTTTAAACTTGAGAATACACTATCCACCCCTAATAGTGTTGTACCACTTCAGATTGTTTTAAACTTGAGAATACACTATCCACTCCTAATAGTGTTATACCACTTCAGATGCATCATTGGAAGATACATATATATCTTTTGTATGATACTATGCTTGTACCCATCTGCTACTCTGCTCTCAAACAGACCAGGTGTTAAGATTGGTTTTCCTTCATGATGAATGGGGTGATTTGGTATTAGTGGGTCCCAATTCTTGGGGATATTTGACAAACAACTTGATTAGATGGTCATTGCCAATCTCTCATGAAGGGCGATTTTTAGGGCCTCATTCTAAATATTTATTTTATGCCAAGATGGATTGATGAACATTGCTGGGTATGTCATTTGCAAACTGCACATGACTAGTGTCCTGAAATGACTTTTTTAAGGTTGCAAAAGGTATAGTTTCAGTTTTCTTATAGAATACTGTAGTGGTAGTATATAACATGTTTTACTTTACATTGCATGTCACCACAACCATCAGTATATCCTTGTTTTATTTCATACATTGGATCCTTTGGTACATTTAATATATCATGTTTTCTTTAAGAAATTACTTTGAGCTTCTGAGTAGGCTGCAGCACAACCAGAGTTCCTGTTGTTTCTCGTCTTTCATTCTATTGATTTTTTGGGGGGCTTCTGAAGAATTACATAAATAAAGAGACATGCAAGCCTTTTCTGATGATTTTGCCCTTTATCCATTAGAGGTCAGTAGAAAGCAGGATGTTCGGGGGTGGGGGGTTGTGGGGGTTGGAAACGACCCATAGTGATTCCCAGTTTCTGGAACTGTTATTGAGAACTTTGGATTGGACGAGTAATGTTAAGCCAAGGAAGGGGATGTGCAAACATTCTGGGAGCTAGAGTATCTTCTGGATCTTTTGGGAAAATGTATAGTATCATGTTGTGGTCAAACCGTGTTCAGGGATTTGGATATATCGTAGTGGAAACGGATGTGTATAATGTTTCCATAGGTATAATCAACAGCCTATCTTAAAATAAGGAATGTATATTTGTACAATATCCGAGGAATAATCCACAGCTTATCTTTTTCATGGAAACAACGCACAACATGGAAGGTGTGTTGTGACTACACAGTACAGCCCAGAGTCAACAATGTTGTGTTTACCAAGGTTATAATGGAACACTTTTGCAGCACAATTTCATAATTCACTGTAGTAGCTTGCACATTTTGTTGCCTTTATAAAGAAAGTAACATTAATGGTATCTACTTTTGGGCAAGTAGGAATGAGATGTGTAAAATAATGTGTTGGCCATTGAGACAAAGGAAAGAACAAGCTGGGTATTGAATGGAGCTTGCGGGAAATGGGGCTGTGGGGAGGAATAAACATGCCGGTCAGAAAGCTGATACTCTGGTTTTCACGATGCCAGCACTACAGACCTGGGCATTGAGACGGAGGGACATTGAGGAGAGTCTAAATGACATGGGCTTTATGCTGGAATGGGAGAAAAGGGACTCATCCAGGTGGATCTGATTCGACTTCTGTTGATCAGAGAGGTAGTGAAATAAAGTATATTAATAATTTACTGAAAGGACTCTGTTGAACATGCACAGCGCTGTGGTAATAATGGAATAGTTCCAACAATGACAGTCATGTACATTTGGTACACTGAACAGGCTGGATCAAACATTAAGTACATTTTATTAAGGACACTTGACTCAAAATACATGACCTCAGTGACAGAAACTGTCTCTTGTATGACCTTAATGACAGACACAGACATTTTCCTCTCCACTTTTGGAATCCCATTCAGAGTGATGAACAAATAAATGTTTTTTGGGCATAGAAGACATTTTAAATATCCCCAAAAAATGTATGGCATTAGGTTTGAGCAATATCACCTTCAATCAAACCCATCTCCTTGAATGAGAGTGCTTCAAATCCAACCATAACTTAAAGGGATTTAAGGACTTAAGCACATTTTACATATTTGCCCTTGTTTTCATGTTTCCCAACCAGTCTTTAAGAAGAACCAAATATTTGGAAAATATTGCATAATTTAAAACAAGTCAATCCTCATACAAAGATGTTTCCATTGTGCAAAGTCATTCTCAGCCATCGCACTAGAATGACTAATAAGTGTGTATTATATCAAGCCCAACCCCCTTTACACCTTGTCAAGGGTTTCTCTGGTTCCACATCAGGGCTGCATTCTGCCTGCAATCTGATACTGATCATCAACTGAGGGAAAAGAGAGAGTGAGAGAGAAGGGAGGCCAACAGCTGAGCAGAAGAGAGAAGATCAATGGAGCCAGAGACTTCCCCTCTGATTCAATGGA
>JACXGK010005468.1:0-16384 GCA_016801125.1 Novumbra hubbsi | reverse complement strand
TACATTTCTGTTCATATCTCCGGACCGGTTAAAGTTAGAAGATTAAAATGTTTCCACGTTGTAGGGGACAGTTTGCTGCAAAGAATGATATGTATGTGTATTTTTGTAAAGTAGAAGCCTTCCAAATCTCGACCACAAAAACACAATATTTCGAGATTTCATTAAAAAACCTACACATTAATTCAGAGGTGGCACATTTAGGCCCAGAATTAAATCTAATCTTTCATTTTTGTACATAGTGTTCCACCACACTGATACAGGGAACCCATATTGACAATTTTGGTGGATTTTGAGTTTTTAAAAGAAAGAATTCAGAAAATATTAGATTTTCTGTTTATTATGTTATATTTTCCTACCATAAACAACTTAGAATTGTTGTGAACCCCTCGGGAGGTCCAAATGTAATGTAAAACACCCTACCTGTTGTAGTATGCTATGTGTTTCTTAATAAAAACAGCTACATGTCAACATATGTTTTTATATTTATTCACACAATTTCACAAATGTACTCATGGAAGCTTCTCAAACAATGTTATCTATTCATCCTTCTTCTAGTTGGTTTTTCCAAATCCACAATAAAAAGCATATCATTCTACTATAAAAAATGACCTCTTGAGCGGTCAATAACAAGCTCCCCTGTCTTAATAAATATAATTTAAAAGTGTTCAAAGTCAGTTTAAAAGTCAGTTTTAAGACTTTAGGCTTATATTCAGTTTGACATTATGCCTTCAGTAGTAAAGCATATGAAGGGCTGAATTGTCTCATCATCCTCTAGTAACTTCTTGTGGCAAGTACTGTACCTGCAAGTCCTGTCCCTGCTTAGCTGTGGTTGTTGTCTGGCAAATAAATTCAAATCTAATGTGTGTGGCTGGTTAGAACATCCTGTTGAGAAACGCTTTGTGAGAGGAAGCTGAACGGCCTGGCGAGAAAACATGTCCTGCAAGACCCCCACCCCAAATGACCTGGATCGAACAAATCAATTATTCATAGAGACAGTTGTTGGTCTTGGTGTTCATCAGAATCAGATCGATGTTGCTCTAATACGGGGCAGATATGAGCCTCTCTGCCCCCAGTCAGACCCATGTGCTACGCTGCTATGATGAACTGTGGGCTCCTAATGGGCACATAATGGGCATACGGGGTTTCCACTTTCCACACACTTCCTGCTATTGGGCCCTGGTGGGATGAGGAGATGCAGCCCATGTTATACAAGCCTATTGAATTGCAGTAACACACATGTGGACACAATTTCATTTGTCAGTTTCCCATTGTTTTATGTATTTAGGAAAGGGTTCCTACTTCATGGTTTAGTTTTCGTCCTGAATTGTTCTCACTGACAGTGGGACCTCCCAGAGTGTATTTAACCTGAAATAATGTGAAACGCCTTGATTGCAGATGGACTCCACTTAACTAATTACGTGAGGTCGAAATGCAAATAGTTACGCCGCAGTTCAGTTAAGTGTCTCAGTGGGTGAACACTTATGCAATCAATGTGTTTGTAATTGAATTAGAACCGTAATATGTAGTAATTAGTAATTGAATTACTACATATTATTATGCTAACATTTTTACATTTTACTTTTTTGTAAATGGGACTTTTTTTATTTCATTTTATGTTGTAACAATGGAAAAGTCCAAGAGATGAAATCCAGCAATCCAATTGATTGACACAACTGCTGTTAAGTAGAAGTAGATGAGCATTCAGTAGATCTGAAATGGAATAAAGACAATTAGTGAATACAAATACAAATATACAAATATTACCATATTTGTGGTCGAGGGACATCTATGCCCTAAAGACTTGTTAGTCGAAAACGTTTTTTGTACTACATGTAGAGAATATAACTGTTTGGACCACGCAATGACTCACATCAAATATTAAATTGGTTTCATGGACATTGTGTTGCTACATTAAGTTTCGTAGATTGACTCACACACAATAATATTAACACACGCACATACACACCAAATCAAATTAGGCCTCATTGACTATTGATTGTTTTTGAATAATCGTAATTGTTCCACTTTGATAAATAATGCACACAGTACAGTAGGTCATTCTCTACTTAATATGCAAGTCTTGTCAAACAAGTACATGACATCACCTTCATAGTCATTAAGACATTTTATGGAAATTCACAACCACATTACATCCATATCACTTCACTCTGGACCCACTTAAACTTGCATAAAATCCAAATACATCTACTGGTGAGACAATCTTTATAGGCCTTTACTCTACCCTCTCTCACCTAGAATACAACTACATCTATGTGAAAAAGCTGTTCTTTGATTTTAGTTCTGTATTTAACACAATTATCCACTCCAAACGTCCGATCAAACTTAGGTCACTCTATGCTTAACCCCTCTCTTTGCAACGGGTATCGGACTTTCTGATTGGTAGTCTTTCGTTTGTAAAAATAGGTCACACAACCTCCATCATGATAATCCTAAATACAGGTGATCCCCAGGGCTGTGTGATTAGTCCCCTCCTCTCCGTCTTGTTCACCCATAATTGTGTCACCATGCACCACTCCAATTAAATTAAAGTGTAAGTCTCATCAGCAATGACAACTAAGCAGACTAATGACAAGTTAGCCAGGCTAAAAACCTCCTCCTCAATGTCATAGTAAAACAAAGGAGCACCTGGTAGGATAATGAACATTGTCTTGATTGTCTCGTCTGTATTCTGGCATAGAAGTCTCTGTTCAGCCATGTTGTCACTGAGAACGCTGTAACATCAACAGAAAGTCACATCCTGATCACTCATGCTAATAAAGATGTTAATACCCCCTATTTTTTGGGTTATGATTTGGTTCACAAACTGAAGTGGATACTGTCTAACAGGCCCATGCGTTGTTGCACATTTTTGCACTATTCATTTTAACTTTTATCTGTTATATTCTCTTACACTCCTTCAATAATGCCATAGATCATTATACCCTCTGATATAGTGCAATATATCTGTTGCACTGTGTTTATTTAGCCCTTGGGCATGTCTGATTCAGTCTGCACTCTTCATAGTTGTTTTTTATTACCTTGTTATTTGTCGTTATAATGACAAATCTAACCGGAAAAGTCTTTAGAGGCCACGTGGAGTGCAATAGGGTTGATTTTAAGACTTTTGGATTGTGTTTAATGCAAAAAGTATATGGAATGTTTTCCAAAAATGTTTTTACCTTCTTCTGCTTGAATCTCAAAGGGTTCTTTTTCAAAATGACTCATCTTTTAACTTGGAGCAACTTGAAGATTCCCGGAAGCAGACAAACCTGTCGGAAGCCTGTTATTGATTATCCAATCAATAAATCAACCGCTCGATGTGATCTAAAAGCCAGGCCGTTTCCTCTCTAACAAGGTTGAATGGATCAACAGACAGAGGCTATCGTTGTCGCCTAATTATGTTGAGGAGGATGTTAATGTGTACTTGGGCAATCCGAGAGAACAAAGTCATTTCTTTGTTCAAGGTGCAATACTTGCAAAATGCTGAGATATATGGCTAGTTGAATGAACGCCACAAACACTATAAAATGCATACATGAATTCAAGGGGAAAATGTAATGACAGTATTGGCCACATTGATTTAACAAACGACTCCACAAGCGAGACTATAAACAATAGTAGGTTACAGCAGTATTGGCTTTATGTAAAAAAAATTGGACTTTCACATTCAACACCTTGTTAAACAAACTGCTAGAAAGCTGGAAATAACATTTTCTAAACAGGCTTACACAGCTAACATGCAGCGTTACTTGTTTTAAAAACAACAACTTCAAAGTGCATAATTAATTTCTGTTAACATTAAATGCTGATTGCTTTGCAACCAAATCACATAGATCTTTCTAAACACACTGTGTTGAGCTTAGCGACCACTGTATGTTTTTTGTTTTTACATTTGAGCAATTTGTCAAGTAAAAATATGTTTTACTGCCATTTATTCAAATACGGGTCAATAGCTCTGACTCAATATGACTTAAATGAATTAAGCTGACTGATGTCAACATCAACATGAATACAGTTTCCGGTTTGTAGTCAGAATCAACAGCAGGACATTGGTGGCATATGACAACATACAGAGGGGATCCAATCAATTTCAATAGCTTTTTTGGTGGGAAAAGTAAGTATTGCCAAAGCATCAATGCATACAAAATACATTGTTCTAAAATGTAACAATAAATGATAACATACTATCAGCAATCTACAACAAAACATCACTTCCAATTCCAATCTACCTACTTATAATCCGAGGTTATTTCTAATGGATACAGGTGTTGTCATGGAAACACATCGGAACTATGAAATAACACATGGAATAATGTAGTAACCAAAGAAGTGTTAAACCAATCAAAATACATTTGGTGTCATAGATTCTTCAAAGTGACCACCCTCTGTCATGATGACAGCTTTTCACCCTCTCGGCATTCTCTCAACTACAGAGGGTTCTCACGTACCGAATGCCTACCCTGATGTGGTTGGCTATTTGTCTTTGCAACGCCATCTTCAGTCAAAGCGCTGTCCACCCTGTGACTGTCCAACTGGTTTCTTGTGGTGTGACACACTAAGCTGCAGGAGTGGTATGAAGGGGTGCTTACTCACTCCACTAGCGTGGTTGTGGCGTCCTGGTCCCGTTAAAGCAGGGCTGCCCAACCTTGTTCCTGTTCAGGTGGGCTAAATTAGAGACGGAGAGAAAACCCACAGGACAGTAGATCTCCAGGAACAGGGTTGGGCAGCCCCTGGTTTAAAGGATTATTAGTGGTGAATATCTTTGGTGAAACCGATTGTGCCTTTCCTCACGTTTCTGAGGTTTTGCTAGCCTGGCACATTGCTCTTAGCTCAGGAGGGGGTTTGTGGAGGTTTTTAGTCTCTCTGGGGTGTGTGGGTGTCTGGGGTGTGTGGGTGTCTGGGGAGTGTGGGTGTCTGGGGTGTGTGGGTGTCTGGGGAGTGTGGGTGTCTGGGGAGTGTGGGTGTCTGGGGAGTGTGGGTGTCTGCCCCTTTAAGCAAGCTGCTGTTGGGCCTCCACATTCAGTGTCCCTCCTCAGCAGAGCCCCAGCACCATGGTATAATCCCCTAGTGTGGCCCCAAGTGACCAAATTAAAGGGAAGTCTACATGTGGCAATTGTGAGATTGCAGAGGCCATTCTTTATTCTGGGAGCTTCAGAGGCAATAAAGAGCCTCCCAAACTCATTAAAATCTAATTTCTTACAGCCCAAATGAATTGACATAAAAAAAATGCAATAAGAAAATGATTAGAAAACTAAATGATGTTGATGGTATGGCATATGTTCATTACTACATATTATCTGTAGTATTGACGAAAGTTACTTTGGGTCAGAGATATTGAAATTAATAATAACAGGCAACAGTTAACGATTCATACTTTCACGGTTAATAGCTCATTAACAAAAAAGGCCAAAAAGAAAAAGACATATTCTCACTCCAGAGGTGATTGGCTGGGAAATATAGGTATACAAAGCAGAAATGTGGTTTTAACGAGTTTGCGCCAAGGTTACAGAGCAAATGGTATTGCTTTTTCACATCCATCCCAGACCAAAGAGGAAACGATCAAATCCCAAGAGGATATGCCTATAAAGAGAGCGGAACTTGTCTACACTGGAGATGGGATCGGGATAGAAGACCGAACGCGCGTTCCTCTTCTTGTGCGCAAATAGAGAAATTCTAATCGAATTTGGCAACATGGACACGGGATTTACATTGTTCTTCTTTACGAGTTGAAAAGGTACAGTAGTCTAGCTAGATTTTCGCATAAATAGTTAAACGAGGTGCAGTTTTTAGAGATGAAACAATGTGTGCTTTTCGTTGTTTTTTATATTTAAAATGACGTTGAACGTTTGTGTTTTTTGTCTGTAATGGTTTTTACGAAGCAAATAACTTCGGTATGTGCGTATTTACTCATTGCTAGGTGAAGAACTACATATAGTGTTATTTTGTAAAATTGATCACTCTGGGGCAAACTTCCTTAGGCCTAGTTCTCTTGCCTCAGAAAGTACAAAGCCTTGGTCCATTACTAGAACATGTCAAGGCATGTTAGTGGGAAGGCAAAAAAAGTTACTTTATTCTAGTGTCCGTTATACACTGTAAACCTTCGCTGGCTGAGTAAAAATTTTCGCATTACCGTTTAAGCAGTTTATAAACAGAATTATGCACACATTTGAAGTGTTATTTGCTGAAACAAATGCCCTTAGATATTGATATCTTGATATTACAATATAGTAAGCTACAAGCCAATTTAGACTGGTCCTCGTTCACCATGGCAAAAAATGTATTAAACTTAAATTGATATCTGCCGTCGTTTATCATAAAATAGGCAGATATAGATATGGGCGGTTCATTGGAAGTCTCCGTTTCAGAATTCAGCATAAAGGACGTCCACAATTGGTAATAAATAGACTTCGTCTATTATATATATATAATATATATATATATATATATATTAAATAGACTTAGACTATTATATTCTTAGCCAACATTTGTCTAAACTGAGTTTTGCACATATAGTTTGCAATCTGCAAGCTTTTGTTGATTACAATGCAAAGTTAGATTACCGAAGAATGTATCCACATACTGACACGCCCTGTATCTGTCCATTTATTTAGCAAAGCTGTTTGAAGAGAAGTGATCGCCATGAATGACAAGAAATTGAGGAGTTCAGACACCCGTCCCAAATCTGGCATCCGCAGCTGGAGCGCAGACAGCAACGTCTGGAGCAGCAAAAAGCGCTCCCGGAGTTCCAGAATGAATGCAGACCTGCAGGGTTCAGAGGGCGAATGTCAGATGGAGGAGCAAGGGGCTCGTTCTACCTCATGTCCACGGCGACGGCGAGAGAGAAAATGCAGCTACACGGTTTTAGGGGACATAGACATGGACGTTGTCTGTAGAAAAGCCTTTTCCCGGCGCTCCCTCCGGCAGAAATTCCAGGATGCAGTGGGCCAGTGCTTCCCTCTCCGCACCGGCCAGCATCACCACGGCCACCCAGCGGGGACCTCCAAGGGAGCCTTCTCTGTGCTCCTCTGGTCAAAGCGCAAGATCCACGTCTCGGAGCTAATGCAGGACAAGTGCCCCTTCTCGCCCAAGTCAGAGCTAGCCCACTGCTGGCACCTCATCAAGAAGCACGCAGTCCAACCTGGCGCAGTTGCGGGTCTAGAGGCGGCGCGGCCTGTTCCCCAGGCTTCTGGCAAAGAACTGGTCCCGTCCAATTCCTCATCCCTGCCTTCTACACCTCTTTCCTGGGATGGCATCTGCTCGACTATGCCCCTTAGCCTTGACGACTGGGATCCGTCCTGTCACCCATCCTGTCACCCGTCTTGCCATACCGACTACATCCTGGTGCCGGACCTCCTCCAGATCAACAATAGCCCATGTTACTGGGGCGTGCTCGACCGCTTCCAAGCCGAGGAGCTCCTGGAGGGCCAGCCCGAAGGCACTTTCCTTCTCCGCGACTCGGCCCAGGACGAGTTCCTGTTCTCGGTCAGCTTTCGCCGCTACAGCCGCTCTCTCCACGCTCGCATCGAGCAGAGCGGCAAGCGCTTCAGCTTCGACGGACGCGACCCGTGCATGTACCGGGACCGGAGCGTTACCGGCCTGCTGAGGCACTACAGCGACCCCTCCCGGTGCCTCTTCTTTGAGCCCCTCCTGTCACGCCCCCTGCCCCGGACTTTCCCCTTCACCTTGCAGCACCTGTGTCGCGCCGTTATCTGCAGCCGCACCACATACCAGGGCATCGAGATCCTTCCACTGCCTTATCCGCTAAGGGACTATCTTAGGCAGTACCACTACAAGTGCAATGGGGCGTGTGCTATATAGAACTGTGGCTCAGTCAAGCCTTCCAGTGGGTCTACTGTTCTTTTGTCCCACCAGTCATGTTTTCTTCATGGTTACTTTGTATTGGGAAAGTCTCTTTGGACACGCGAGATGCTTGGACACCTGGATGCCGCGCCTGGAATCAGCTGTGAAGGTTTTGCCTTGTTAAGTGGATAAAAGGTGTGACGGGGTCAACACGATGATTCTGTATGATACCTAAGGGGACGTTCTGGAGAGATACTGAATGAGAGAGAGGACGATTTGTTGTGTTATAAAAGCTATGAAGAAGTGCACATATTGTTCGAAGTCTCTTTAATACCCTGATGCACTAATCACAATGCCTTGCCTCTTGTCATCGTTCGGTAAATATCTAAACAATAATTAGTATGACATTTATATGCACTGTGGGAATTGTGGGAAAATGTTTCATGTTATGTGGTCTTCCTCAGATCAGTTTCATTACTTGATTATACTAACTAGACTCCAGCCCTGCTCCTGGAGAGGTCCTGTTCTGGTTGTTTTTACTCCAACACCATGCGCTGTTTGTGTTGCTTCATTCCGTTATTAACTTTCTGATTAATAGAATCAGATTGGAGGGTTGGAGTGAAAATAGCCAGGGTTGAGACCCCTGAACAAGAGGCTGCAGATGGATGCAGTTCTGTTGATAGCCTCCAGATGGCAACATAAATTAGGTTTTTATCCATAGTATGGCTTACACATACAGTCTTCACGCTGCTTGCTGTCCTACATTGTGTTGCATTAAAGTTTACTAAGAAATTCAGTTTTTTTATACTCACTGTGAATTCCTTTGAAAAAGATTCCAGCAATTTAGTACAGATTCTAGGGCGACATGTGTTTATAGATTTTTTTTTAATTGTTCACCGCAACAGTCAATTTGATTAGACGTAATTGATGAATCACACACTCACATTCTCTTAAATTGAAGTCAGAAGTGGACCACTCTATAACACTCAATACTTAAAATGCAATGCTTCTAAATTTAGGCTTGAGGTGGATTTATCAAAACTTTTTACCTGTGCTCCTTTTTTATTTATTTTGATTCCTAATCCCAAAGACAAGCCTACCCTGGTAGTATGCTGCCTTCACAATACAATAGAGGGCTTCATGTTGGGTGGTGTTGTATTGAATTTAACTAAAATCGGTCAGTTTGTAATGTTGGCCAAAATATGAATGCTATGTTGCCTTTCTGGATATCTTTACCTGGCAAAAAAATTAATATCTGGAGTGGATTTCTTAACACATGCTTTCACCTTATCATGCATGCCGGTAATGTGGATTCATTTGAATGTTCATGATGCTTTTGTAATTTCCAGTGTAATGGTGGCAGCATAATGTTGTGGGCAAGGCCCAGCACAGACCTTTAGGGGGGCCTGGGCCAAAACAGGTCCCCCTCGAATGCTGGCAGCGCAACAGACTTTGGGTGCCATCTGGGGGAAAGGGGCTGGGACTTAAGCCCTTTTGGGCACAGTTATTGGTACGCTTGTTACCCGTGGAGTTTTCAAGAGGTCCTGAGTTTTGCCCGGTCAAGTCCACATTCTGACATAAATCTTAGACAAGGCATTTTGAACAGCGCTTTGTATCTTGTATATTCTTCCCTGAAAATATGAAGTAGGTTGTGTAGATCTAATATGATTTAACACATCATATTATTGTAGTAGAATAAAGAGATTGCAATGAATGTGTAGACTTTCACTAGTGACTGAACATCGAAGTGTTTTTCGTATCTTAATCCTGTACTTCTTTGTAGTCTCTAAGTAATATTTTTTGTCATGTCTAGGCTGACTTCCAGTGGCCATGTCTAAAAGGCTGACTTTTCATAGCCATGTCTAAGAAGCTGACTTTCGATAGTCATGTCTAAGAGGCTGATGTTAGTCTGTCTGTCTTAATTGCCACAACATTGTTGTTTTTCATTCCAAGCATAAACATAAATGGATACTGTGTGCGTCCTTGACATGCTCAAATTTTCAACCTCCCAAGAATATGTTACCTGTCTCAAAAACAAATACATACTAGATGGTTTTACCTCTTTTCTGTGAAAATCTAAATAGCATTACAGATAATGTCCAAGAAACATGCCATCTTCCTATCGTTTTTGGCTTATAGAACCTGTTGCCTCACCATCAAAGTAAACTAAATTATGGCATCACCTCTTCTGCTGACTGGTAAGACAACTTAACTGTTTGGAAATATTTGCCTTTCAAGTATGGGGAAACAATTCAGCGTCCTCTCTGCAAAGAGCACCTTGAAATGTCATCAGATTTTAAAGCCTGTTGTTATTATTTCTTCATTTACGCTGTCAAATTGTGCTTTGGGATATTTTGATTGATAGAAAAACTGCAGTAGTTTCGTAGCCTATTTGAAGTGCGGTGAATGTGAGATACATTTCTGTTGTTCCACATCGTGTAGCTCTTACCAGTGTGTCTTTCATTGACTCCTTGGGTCCCCACATTCATCATATGTCAGAGGGGAATAAACCAATAGGAGTGAAAAAGAGACGAGGAAATAGGATGCGAGGAGTCAGGGGTCTCATGATCATCCATCTGAAATCTCCTTCCATCTCAAAGGGCCCGCCTCGCAAACGAATGATTGGTTTGGAAGAGAAAATAAGGTCCCAGCCGGTTGAAACGGACGGGGCAATGCGTTGTCCCGAGCCACCTGTTGTACACCTGAACCTCATTTACACTGGGATTGCTGGTAATACGTCTGAGGCAGTTTGAGGTCACGTTTAGACAAGGGGAAATCACTTTTAGGACCGTGTGTTTTTTCGGAGTAGCCTAGTCATTTTACTTCCTAACACCAATAAAATGGTTCAAATTTGTTGCCAAGAAGCCAGGCTGGGGAGCCCTGATACAGATAATGTGTGCAGGGAAATACGTTTCTCAATGGAGAGAAGCTGGAGCCATGTTTATTGATCTGTCCATACCGCAGAAATGAAATATGTCTCTGTCTTAAATTATCCAGTTGTCATTGCAGTCAGACTGCATCCAAGGCGTAACATTGTAACACTATATATTGGATCCTATTACATACAGGATTTGTAAAATCATAGAGGATTCTGTAATGAATTGAATCCCTTTGGTTTCATTTGAAGTAATCAGTCAACACATGCACACAAAGCACAGCTCGCACGCAAGCGTACACACACACATACATACATACACGCACACACCTTCACACACACATGCATAAAACGTGCACACATAAACACACAGGCTTTATTGGAAGCTATTGGATTTCACTGGAGTAATATTTAGACACAGCTGTCTGCAGCAGCCTATTTCCTGTAATGCTTATCAAATTATTCCAGTGAGACACCCTTCATGCTGCCATTGCAACGTATGCCAAGATCAGATTGTCTGGGCCGCATGGGCTCTGAAGGAAAGCACTCATATGGCCACCTGGCTATTCTTGGTTAACAGTTTCATTTTGTGGCCCAGTCTTGTTGTGTATAATCGATTTATTGGTCATTAAAATCTCTGCAATGTTTTGAACAATCATAACAAATCATGGACAATGAATACTGGCAGCTTAGCCTGTCCTGGACTTCATATTAACAGGATGAATGAGTCTTGAGCAGATTGTCGTTATGGATGGTTTGACCAAGACTGATATCAGAATTAGAAAAAAATATATAAAAAATATACAACATAAAGTGTTATTTGTGGTGTTACTGACCAGAAGAAAATATACAAGAAATTCTAAATCAAAGAGAGCACCAACAGGGCAACCTGTTCCTTAAGGATGCTGGCCTGGCCTTCCTAATTGCAATGCACCTTAGTTTATAGTTTAGGGTTAGGTTTAGGGTTAGGTTTAGGGTTAGTCTGCTATTTATTGGTTCATGTTTAAAATTAAAGATTTTAGCTATAATAAGCTTTCAAAACAGACTTTTCATGAACTTGTGCTGTGTGTCTTCTGTTTCCCTCTACATATGCCATGATGGAGGGTAATGTGTATATACATAGGTCTGTGGAAAAATGGCAATCAAAAGCCATGGATATGATATTTAACTGGGTTAGCTTAATTTAGGTTTTCAAATTTATTAACACCATGCTCATGCATTTGATTAGCTACCATAGATGCAAAACCTATAGATTGAAATTTGGTTTACAGGTTCCTTTGGTTTATGTACACTGTGGTTTTGGGCAATTATTGGGCCAAAATGTTACTAAAAAAGGTTCATACTTTATTTACATATTTGGATAAAACAGGACACAAAGACAAAAATGTATGACTACTTCTCATTCAGACTGATAGTTTGGCCTCAGATAAAGTATAATATTTTATATTTAGTTGCAGAACGTTACATAGGCTCACAGAAATGTTAACTACATTGAAGATAGGCAAAAACACCTTTGTCATTAACAACGGCATGTGTTCAACCTTTATGAACTCTCCTTACCATAAAGGGTTTTGGAATTTGTTGAATAATTCCCATCTCCTGTTTTATATTCATGCATTTATAGGCATACCAATAAGCAATGTATGGTCCTACCAATATCACATTTGGAATATTATGTTATAAATAGTATGTACATATCAAACATGCTTCTAAAACACGTAGAAAAAGGAATAACGTTTTACTGTTTTGTGCAATTCCAACATTTTACAACGTTTTGCAATCGAACATGGCCCGTTGATATGAAGCATAGATGGGGTTTATAGATCTATCTGACGTTTCAAAAATTCCGCCATCTTACCTGGGACTTGTTTTGAGCGCTGCCAATATCATACCTAAAATCATATTGTGTGTTTATTAATCAATGAACAAGTATTCGAACCGCTATGGGAATTTAATCACATCAGAATTTTGCTTTTTAAATTAACAATCTCAGCCACGGTGCAACAGTAGATTATACTGCGATGTTGAATTCAGCATGTGCAATAATCAAGTTTGCCCCAAAACGTTATTATATATTAAGCAGATTAAAATGTTTGGTAAATTGTAAATAAAATATTCATGTAATAAATAAATATATATGTTCACTATATTTAGAAATGATATACCCATGTACAATTAATATATTATTATTTTAAAATACTTACATTGGATTTGTTTGTTAATATTCGGAAAAGTACAGTCATTGTATGCATTATGCTGCACTTGACAAAGGTTGTATATACAATACTAAAGAAAGGTAATCATTCCAAAACCCTAAAATACCACTTTTACTATGTTTCTATTGTAGCTGGTTTGTAATAGGTCGCAGGATAGATGACTGCCAAACATCTGCTGTAAATTTCTGTTGTCTAATCGACATTATCCTATTTATTTGTGGGTGAACTTAGATCGACGAATATTTTTTTGGCATGTCAGAAAAAACAGGGGGAGGAGTTGAGGGAGTGGCGATGGTGACGTCCATGGCGGGAATCGTGAAGCTCTTCGGTTTCTAGTGTTTCAACAGAGCGGGAGTTTCTGCATTCACAAAGAGGACATACTGTCAATGTTGTAAGTTTAGCATTGCCTTTTCATATACTTGGTTAAAATATATAATTTAAAATTACATTCTGAGTAAAGAAAAAGTTACGTAAAAGTTTGAATAATTTGTTACATAAATCTAAGCATGTTGCCAACTTGCCAAAAGAAATATCTTCCTCTGCCTTGACCACAGTTTGACTAGCTAGCAAGTTAGCAGAATATTGTAATGTTAGTTAGCAATCTACTGTTATCTTATTTGTTGTGATTGGGTTAGAAAATGAGGTCAGCAAATACATCTACAATGTTGTGATTGTGTTACACAAAGGGTACAAGTATGTCTTTCTTTCTTTGACGCGTGAATTGACATAAAGTTATGTACTACTAGTTCTAACCTCTTCGTGACATGCAAGTCAGTTACAATTGTCAATGACATGTAAATGCACAACGATATGAAAGGTCACTCCCTGAAATAATTGAAATGTCGTTACTTATGAAAAACAACAAGTTGCCATGTTACTGTAGATGTTATTAATCCTCAAAGGGAAAACATTGCTCTTAGGCTTGGGTCAGAACCAAGAAATCTCAGACCAATTTATCATTGTTGACGATATTGATATGAATACTACTATGATTCACGGGGACAAGCCACCGGCCCCGTGAATCACGATCACTTTTACCTTCGCTAAGGTAATAACGGTTTCAGAATCAGACAGGAGACAATGTAATAAATTACGTTACACATAGATGGAGATATGTTTTGACAGCAATTCTGTCGATATGGTTGAGTGAGGTGGCTCTCAACTACTCAATTCTGTTTGCTCATTCATATGTACAACATGCCTCTTCATATTTGCATTTGGTCATTCTCTGACATTGCTGTCATTTCAGTTGAACAATGCCTTGTGAACGGAAGCCTATGCGTTACGGCCACTCAGAAGGGCAGACTGACGTTTGCTTCGATGACACCGGAAAGTAAGTGCGCGTGAACTAGCGGTGACGGATGAAGAATGGGAGACTTGTTGAAAAAGAGGGATTACTTAAATGTAGTACAAAACAAAACACTGTCAAATGTTTTGCCCCACATTCATTTGTCTTGTTCCAAACAAGCTCTAAAGTAAAACAGTCTGTCCATTATTTTATCCTAGACCTGACCAACACGGCCTCAAATCTAACTATTAACACTTTACTTTATATATGAGATGATGTATTAGTAATATAAATGAACTTAATTTGATAGGCTTTTTTCATTGTTGCACTGCTGGAAGAGAACTGGCAGGTAATGATTTATTTAAATGGCCAATGCTGTGGCTGTAGTGCTGATATGACCAAATAGAAAACAAACTTAAAATAATGAATTAATATTGACCAGGTTATTTACACATAAACAAAGAGGCCTGGCACTGACATGATTTGTGTCTGACTTATTCTCAGGTTTATAGTCACTTGTGGAAGTGATGGCGACGTGCGGATATGGGAGAGTCTGGATGACGACGATCCCAAGTCTATTAGCGTTGGAGAGAAAGCATATTCCTTTGCCTTGAAGGTAAGTCTGCCATTGAAAGGTTTATCCATGTGTTGCAATCGATCAGGTTGCCAGCCGCCCCTGAGAAAGGGATGTTGATCCCTTTATTAAAATCATCCCTTACAGTGATGATTTTAATAGAACATGCATACAATTCTAAAAGGATTATGTGGCGTTTGTGAAACAGATCCCTTTCGAGTAACGCTACCAACACAAGCAATCTTCATGTGTCTTGTTCAAATCCTCTTGGTTCACAATCTATATCATATACTTTTGGAAAGGTTGCGTGAAAAATATGCATATAGTTCTCTGGATTTGGATAAGATGTGTGAGACATGCTTTTGGAGTCCCTGCTGGGAAACTAAACCAAAGCACAGACATATTTCAAGACATAATCATTTTGTCTGATTGGTATTTTATTATTTGGGTGCCTTATCGCTGTAACACCTAATCCATGAGAATCCAATTTTAGCGAGGAGTTGGGGTCGATCATTTTTTCTTTTCTTCCCTTATCTGACATTCAATGTTGCATGCTATGGTAATCAATGCTTGTTCTACAGTCTGTTTTTGTTCTGTTGCATTACCATAGTGTTCTGAATAGGTCGCATATGCACAGAGGCAGTGAGTTATGGCAAAATAGGAAAAGGCTATTTGGATTAGATGTGTTTAAATATAATGAACCCGTTTTTGGCGCTGTGATGTTACCATAGAGGGTGGCTGTTCATTAGTAGTGATGGTGTGCTGCCTGGTTCCGTCATTGGGACACAGGGACAGATGTTGTGGGGCAGCCAGAAGACCAGCAGCAGGGTGAAGGCCTTGGGTAGGGATGAAGGTTTCTTCTGCACTGTCTGTTGGTGGAAGGTCCTCTTGCTGCTATGTAGCCAAGCACCATGCTGACATGGTGGACGCCAGGTCCTACTGGAAGCCAGTGGTGTGTGTTGTGACAGGAGCCTGGGGAGCTGACATGGTGGACGCCAGGTCCTACTGGAAGCCAGTGGTGTGTTGTGACAGGAGCCTGGGGAGCTGACATGGTGGACGCCAGGTCCTACTGGAAGCCAGTGGTGTGTGTTGTGACAGGAGCCTGGGGAGGTTGAACGCCAGACGGACAATGGGGATCTGCACACGCGTGTTTGGGGGCGCGTCCAGTAAAGCCCAACCCACCGGGGCCTCATGCTTGTTGTTCTGCTCCGTTACTCAGAATGGGAAGCTGGTCACAGCCGCCGCCAACAACACGGTGCAGATGCACACCTTCCCCGAGGGTGACCCGGATGGCATCCTCACCCGCTTCACCACCAACGCCACCCACGTGGCCTACAACAGCAGTGGCTCCAGGGTCGCAGCCGGATCCAGGTACTGTGGGTTCCACAGGAATCGATTTACTGGAATACAGTTATGTTATGCCAGGTGTGCCATGCAGGGTCAGTTGTGTTATGCCAGGTCTGCTATGCAGGGTCAGTTGTGTTATGCCAGGTCTGCTATGCAGGGTCAGTTGTGTTATGCCAGGTCTGCTATGCAGGGTCAGTTGTGTTATGCCAGGTCTGCTATGCAGGGTCAGTTGTGTTATGCCAGGTCTGCTATGCAGGGTCAGTTGTGTTATGCCAGGTCTGCTA
>JACXGK010005467.1:0-25023 GCA_016801125.1 Novumbra hubbsi | reverse complement strand
CACCCTGACCAAAGACAGACAGTCAACACAAGCCTGACTACACATTGACCAGAGACAGACAGTCAACACCGGCCTAACTACACATTGACCAGAGACAGACAGTCAACACCGGCATGAATAAACACATTGACCAGAGACAGACAGTCAACACCGGCCTGAGTAAACACATTGACCACAGACCGACAGTCAACACCGGCATGAATAAACACATTGACCAGAGACAGACAGTCAACACCGTCATGACTAAACACATTGACCAGAGACAGACAGTCAACACCGTCATGACTAAACACATTGACCAGAGACAGACAGTCAACATCGTCATGACTAAACACATTCACTAGAGACAGACAGGGATGTGTGCTGACCGAACAACAACCTCCTGAGACCGACCGGGTACATTATCTGCAAATATTCTATTGTGTGTGTGTGTGTGTGTGTGTATAAACTCCCACTACAGGAACACAGGAATAAATAAACTCCCTTGAGGACAAGCTGGGGGTATTCAAATGTTCTATAAGTACAACACAAATGTATAAAGTATTATAAGATCAACGTATGCAATCAATAATCTATTTCACTGTTGGAATGACGTCAGCTAAATATTATCTGAAAAAAATTATATAGTAATAAAGCTATAATTTCTGATTGCATCACTTTTCAATCGAATCATGATAGTATTAGTGTTCACTATAAAAACTTTATAGTATCACAACCATTTATTTTTTTCTGACTTAATAGTTCCATGTGTTGGTTTACCCATAGAGGTGAATGCAAAACACAATCTCAGAGGACTTAGGAAAGAGTAGTGAGAGCATATCAGTGTGAGGAAGGCTACACAACCATCTGAAAAAGACTTGAACTCCATCAATCCACTCCGAGGTAAATCATTTACAAAAGGAGAGTATTTAACATGACAACAACCAAAACATACAAAGAACACTGAATCAAAAGGGCATTCATTTGAGGGTTGCTAGAAAGAATCCTCTGCTGTCAAAAAAAAGAACCAAACTTGGAACATCTTTACTTGGCCAAACACCAGCTGGACAAACCCGGAGGGTTCTGGAAGCCCGTTCTCTGGACCAATGAGTCTGTGATTGAGCTATTTGGTACCAAATAGGTCATAAAGGATGGTGGTGGAAATGTCAGGACCTCTGACCGGGGCGTTGGCACATCATGAAGGGAACAATGAATTCTGAGGTACGTTGGGAGATTCTTGAACAGAACAACAGGCCATCAGTCAAAGAGCTAAAGCTGGACCAGCAATGTCTCTGACAACAAGACCACAACTCAAAGCATTCAAGCACATCTAAGGAGATTTGTGTTTTGGATTGGCCTAGTTTTTGTCCTGAGACTTTAGTACAAACGAGATGATAAAGCAAGTGGTACATGCCAGAAAACCTCAAACCTCACTAAATTCATTTTTAAGTTAGACAGTTACCACCTAGATTCTGTGTTGTGCAAAATAATTGAATTATTGGTCCGAAACGGTGCTATTAAAACTATTTACCTCAAAACAAATACCCTTTCAGTTTTATTTTATAGTATTCATTTTTGTTTTCCACCAGTGGAGGAATAATTTTCTAAGGAAAGATTTTCTTAAAACCAAATATACAGGTACCTCTAAAAACTTGTTTTACAGGACATGCTCTTTTTTTTTTTTGGACCTTTGATGGATAGACATGGCCATTGCCAGACTGAAAACCACTCAAAAGACAGGAAAATTCATACGAGTCCTTTTTGTACCCAAGCACACTTTATTAGTTCTAGTCATAAAGCTTTTTTAACAACTCTGAGGTGTGATTTAAAAGTAGATATTCATTCTGTGAGGGGGTAGGGTGCACAGGGCAGCAGGCAGCGGGGAGTCCCTTGAGTCCCGATTCTCTAAGTGCACCACTTTTCCTATGATCCCTAGTCAAAAGTAGTGCACTACAGAATAGGGCGCCGTTTGGGTCACAGGCAAGGACTTTAGTGAGTTGTCGTCCGGGATCTTAACAAGAGTTCCTGCAAGAAGTTAAAAGTTGGAAGCCTGTTCAGGTAGTTGGAACATTATAAAAACATTCACAAAGAAATGAGTGACAGTCCATCAGGTAGACTAGGGATGGTGGCAGCTATGTTAGGGGTTTCATCCGAATATAAACCAGGGTGTTTACTATTTTTGATTTCCAAAGTAGGTACATAAAGGTTATGGACTGGCTGGATGAATAAGAATTATTAGTGCATGTTTTCATTCCTAAATAATAACCTAATTTTCACTCTTACAATCACCACACGTAATACAAAAAAGAGAGTACATAAAACACATTGTTCAAGTGTCACAGATAAAAGATGTCCCTTGTTCTTTTTCATTTCCTAACAACTAAAAACCATTGTTCAAAACATTCTACAGCAGTTTGCTCACGCAAAAGGGTATATTTGCCTTAAGCAATAACACTCGATCAACATCAACTGCCTGTAAACGGTTGTGTCCAGCTAATGCCCAAGATAATGATATGATTCAGAAAGAAAAACTCTTCTGCTTCTGTGCTGATGAAGTCCCCTCAGTCACTACTCATGATTTTCCAGTAGCCCCTCCCCCACCCTATCAGAAACCCTCCTCTCCCTTTAGCTCTCAGTAAATCTATAAATACCCCCATGGTCAATGACGCTTTCTCACACACACCTCTGACGCATTCGGGGTCAACTAAAAGGTTAGAGTAGACACACATAGATTGGATGCATCAAGTGTTTACAACAACTGTACCGTGTTATCACACACACACACACACACACACACACATCTTCATCATAGTTACCGGCAGCAATAGCATCAGACCTTGGAAAGAGACATGCAACACATACTCTTCTAAGTTCACATGCTGAAAAAGGCATGAACAGCATTTTCAAATGTCCACACAACTAAATACTTACACGCACATGTTGACTTTAGTGTAATTGACAATGTTTCATCTTGAGATCAATACAAAGGCAGATGACCCAAAATGGCAAATACAGTGGTTATAAGCCTAAAGGTTTCTGCTTGTGGGTAGAGTGTACAAACACTGTGGGGTGTTACACTCAGGCCCAAGTGGAATAAGACATGGGTAATAAGCCTAAAGTAAGTGTCTGCTTGTGGGTAGTGGTACAAACACTGTGGGGTGTTACACTCAGGCCAGAATACCCACCAGAGATATCATGTACTATCTTAGCATGGAGTGTGTGATATTGAGACTGGTACAACCAAAGATATACAGACCAAGGGGCACGCGATTTAAGATCCTATCCTTGTTGGTATTAGACAGAAATGTATGTTCCCTAACCCTGAACCTAACCATAACCCTGAACCTAATTCTTACTCTCACTACTAACCCTGAATCTTACTCTAACCTTGAACTCTAACCCTAACCACAAATGTAATATTTAACCTGAACAGAAATTCACATTGAAAACCTTGTGGGAACCGATTTGTCAGGATTTACAATATTCACAGGAAAATCCGCCAAGTACACATAGACCAGCATCACTCACATTCACACACAAAGCAAAACCAGGCGTAACCTTACACCCTGGTTGCTGTCACACTCAATAGGTTACTGGCAGTGGACATCCCTGTCCACATTATTATATTTCTGTACACACACACACACACACGTTAACAATGATTCGTCTTGAGATCAACATAAAGGCAGATGGCCCAAGGTGGCAAAAGACATATGTAATAAGCATACAAAACACACACACACACTTCTTACTCTCCTTCTCAAAAGGCCGTCCAGGTGAAAATAAATTATACTTCTATCAACCCACTCAAAAATTAAGAAAATAAAAAAATGAATATAAAAAAAAGTACAATTGCGGTCATAACCAAGACACACAAACAATTAACAAAACAATGAGTCAAAATCATGAAAGGCAACCAATAGAGAATACAACTGAAACACAGCTGAAAGGAATAACATATTATTTTAGAAAAGCAGTGATGGAAGTAGCATAGGAGTAACAATAACAATGTGAAAAAAAACGCTGTCAGCTCAAACGGCCTCTCCCCTCCCCCCTCTCCCCTCTCCCCAGAACAATCCACTGGAACCTCCGTGACAGAGGGGCACCTCTCCCCTCCCCGTCTGTCTGTCTGTTAGGCCACATTCGGCAGACAGACTTGGATACTTTCCATATTGGGTCCCAGAGAATGTGCTGGTTTGGCGACATCTGGTGGCGGCTACAAGGGGCTGCAGATTGTACATCTTGAACTTAGATCATGTCCTTAAAGAGACCATACAGGAATGTTTTTTAACAGTGGAAATAAAATACATGATCAGGGGACGAAGGCCCCTATTTCAATCATTGTTGTAGGTCTGTTCGTTGTGACACTTTAGGGGGCTCTCCCTCAGCTTACAAAAAAAACTGTTCTAGAACGCCTCAATCAAATTGATATGCATGCATTTGATTGCCGGTAGATTTGCAAAGTGCGTTACGTTTTCCGTGTAAATGTACAGAATTGTCCTAATTAACAAAGTAAGGGGCCTTGTTTCTCACTCAATACAAGGCAAGATCAGTGAATGCAAACATCTATTGTGTCAAGAACAACCTAACTAGTGAAAACTAAAATCAGCATTAATTTCATCAACAACCCCCAGCCCCTAAAAGTAACATGATCAAGTCAACAAAACAATGATATACTTGGAATTCATGTGCACACAGGTGCCATGCCAGGTCACTATGGCGACTGAGCTCCACCCTATTCTGGTGCCCAGCTGCCCTGATTGGTGAGTGAGAAAACAGGCGTGGGTGAACTGGTGAGGACCTCTTGCTACTCCAGTTTGACGCCAGCCTTCTCTGTGTTGAGCAGATGGAGACTGTCATCTATCAAGAAGCTGCAGAAGGAAAACCAAACAAAACCGGTTAGAGCAGAGACTCCTGAAGAAAGCCTAGATGTAGGGTGATGGTGTGTGATTGTCTGAGGATGCTATTGAAAGTTAGAATGTTATTTTCTCATAGACAATTTGGCAGGACTAACTGTGTGTATGAAGCATGTGCATGTATGGAAAATGTAAATAAACAAAAACTTGAGGTCAAACAATGGACCCAAACTAGACATTACGTTTCTATTTTTTTTCTGTTGTTGTCTCCGGTGCACATACTGTATACTGCTGTATCCAGCCCGTGCAAAAGTCCAGCCCCGTGCTAAAGTCCAGCCCTGTGCTAAATCCCAGCTCTTTAAAAACTGTCTCGAATGATTAAATGTTCTCAATTATCTTCAAACACTGCCAGACCTCTGAAAGATATGGGGCCCTGAACTAGCTTATCTGACTGACCTAATGAAAGGTGTGATTATTGGCTGAGAATCTGTTGTTTAATCAGGTATCGCTCAGGAACAGCTTAAACACGGGGAACTGCTGGGTGACAACTCCAGAAAGCCCTGCGGCCCATTAAAGTCAGAGAGACTCAGCGGGTCCCGAAGGTGGACAGCGGAGGACGAGCAACGCGCCTGTAGAACAGGAAGTGCACCGGCACGGTGCTGAGGTGCCAGACGGCGTGGGCGTCCAGGATCCAGAAGAGCGGAGGGAAGTCCAGCAGCTCCAGCAGGGCCAGTCCGTGGAGCAACACCACCACCACGCCACACTTCCACCAGTACGGCAGGGTCCGTCGGTTCTGCCAGCACCAGCACAGCCACCACAGGAGGTTCACTATGCCTGGAGACGGGGGAGAGACGTGGGGGGTTAGACACAAGGGGAGTGTGGGGGGCTTAATGTGGAGTACGGCCCCTTTCTGAAGGGCACTGAGACACACACGATGTGTTTCACGATTAACTAGGAAATGTTTGCGTTCTGCACCTATGGTGGCGTTGGCGGCCATGTTGTAACCGTAGTCAAAGCTGATGAAGGTCAGATAGAACACGTGGGAGGTGAAGACCAGGATGAGGACTACTCCCACCATGCTAGACACCCCCGGTCTCCTCAGCCCCAATGTTCTGAGAAGGTTAAAGGTCATAGTTATACCAACGGTGTACACATCCAAAAAATACCCTCCTTTTTATCTTTCTTGTATTTACAAAGCATTTAGAAGCAGTATTTTATGGAAGGAAACAGAGCCCGGGTGAATACCCACGGGGGGGCCCCGGCGTTCAGCCATTGGGCTTTGTTCCTCACTCTATACAAGGCAAGATGCATGGATGCCAACATCTACCTCTGCTGGTTCTAATCTCAAAGATATTGAAAATCTATAGAAAACGGCCATTGAACAAAGTATTTCAACCTAATTGCTCCCTTGAGTAGTTCAGTATCAGAGCTAAACTGTTAAAATAAAATATAAATATTAGATCATTTTTGTCATTTATAAAAGACTGCAAGCCACAGTGGCTTATACCTAAACTTACACTATTGAACGAAGAAGAATATTTTTTTTAAACGTCAAAAAGGCTTGTTTTCAGCTTACCGAACACAGCATAGGTAGATGGAGTAGAGAATGACAGCAGAGGCACAGAAGTAGTCCATTTTCTTGAAGAAAGGTAAACACAAACACTTATTGGAAAATATGTTTTCTTGATACAACATGGTTAGTTCTGAAGAACTAACTGACCAGGGGGATTCTAGGAGTACGTTATTAACACTTATCTACAGAAAATAACTTAAAATTATTAAAAGAACATCAAAAATACTTTTACAAAGTTGGTATACCATAGTAATGACCTATGAACGTACAGTTTGATTAATTTGATTGGTTAATTGTCTGTTTGTTTTAAAATATTGATAGCTCTCAGTTGGTTTGGAGGTCAAGTATAATGTTTTGAGTCTAGACTGTGCCACTAGATGACATGATGCTGGGGGCAGCATGCATATTGACCAGCGTCACCAGGGTTTAGGGGAGGCATTGTCAGCAGGGATTTCAGCTTAGACTGTGTCACTAGATGACATGATGCTGGGGGCACCATACATATTGACTAGTGTCACCAGGGTTTAGGGGAGGCATTGTCAGCAGGGAATTCAGCCTAGACTGCGCCACTAGATGACATGTGGCTGGGGGCACCATGCATATTGACCAGCATCACCAGGGGTTAGGGGAGGCATTGTCAGCAGGGAATTCAGCCTAAACGGTGGCACTAGTTGACACGTGGCTGGGGGCACCATGCATATTGACCAGCGTCACTAGGGGTTAGAGGAGGCATCATTCAACAGGGACTTTCACTCATCACACTCTACCAAGTCCCTCATCAGATGAGTGTGTGTTCGTGTCTTCATGAGTGTGTGTATGTGTCTGTTCTGTCTGACTTCCTGGTTTTGACGAGCAGTGTGAAATTTAATTGGAGAAGGGTTCAGACAAAAGGTAAAAATGTTTTTAAAATATCTTCAGTGAAAGCTGTCTCTTGTTCTGGCATTGCGTGAATCACGTTGTAGCTTAATATGTATGTACAATATGTAAGTACTACATGCAAATACAGCAGATGTTTGGATGAATGCTTATCTTTTTATAAATGTTTAATCCATGCCATCTGCATTTTATATTTACACTTTGCTTTTCCATTTTATTTGGAAAGCACATTTGTATTGGCTTCACTGTAAATCAAGTTTAATTTGATCATTTGTAAATTCCACTTTATTGAGCAGTGGTTCTCAACCCAGTCCTCAGGGAACCCCATCCAGTCCGGGTATTTGAACTACCCTTTAGCTAGCGCACATGATCCTCAAGCCCTTGATTAGTGTATCTGCAGTGCTTGTTCAGGGCTGCAGCTAAGATGTGGAACGTCTGGGGTTCCCTGAGGAACGGGTTGAGAACCACAGTTCTAGAGGAAACAAGTTGCATGCCTAACTCAACATGCATGGCCACTTGACATCCCCTGAGTGTTTTTCAATACATTTCCTACAGACAGCTGTATTCTAATTATAACATAGGCTTTATAATAACCATTTGCAGTATGAAATGCTAATGCCAAAGCAGGCTTTGACGTTACCTCAGTGAGATAAGTATCCCTGGTGTGGAACACTGTGGACCAGAACCAAGCATTGAGGGAGACCTAAATAAAGACCAAAAGATGTTAATAAAAAATAAAAAAAGAGTTCACACCGTAACATGTGAATAAGCAGAAAGGTTAGGTCTTCAAGACGTGTATCTCACACACACACACACACACCAGAGAGAAGGCGGTGATGGTGTAGTACATGGGGCTTTGGCGCGGCACAGAGCTGCGGTAACGCAGCAGCATCAGAAGGCAGGCCAGGCCGTTGAGCACAGATGCCAGGGCTGAGGCGGGCTCCTCGAAGCAGAGGAACCTCGCAAATGGCCACTGTGGAGGAGGGCGCGAACAACACTGAGAACTGTCTTACCGTTGAATCATTCCCAAAACCTCTATCTGTTATTTATTCACTTTTATAAATATATATATATAGTTTAAAAGCATTTGTTGTTTTGAAATGTGTAATGGTCAAAACAAAGCACTACCCCCACTCACTCTCTTAGAAGTACCCCTCTCTCCCACTGAATATATCCCTGTAAAAACAGACCTTTTTTCAACTAATTAAGGGTGTTAATTAAGTGTACTATTAGAACATGTAAATTAGACGTGCTAGAACTGAAAACCAAAGTAAGGGTTTGAGAAACAGAATAAGAACCGGGGAGGATTCTGATTGGGAGTGTAATGTTGACCATAGAATGTCAGGCACAGACCTTTCCATGGAACTGCGGGATGCTGTAGCCTTCAGCTTGGTAAAGTCCTACTGTCTGCCACATGCACTGATATCGACAGTCATCCCGACACGTCCAGCCTGGACAGGGAAAGAAAGAAAGCTGTGGTTAGACAATATGCAGTATAGTGAAAAGAGACCAAACACAGCCACCCACAATGAAACAAAACGATGGGCAGTGTTGAATTACAGCCTTCACAGATATTTTCAACACTCTACAGTTCTTGCTCCGGGAATAACTGGCTTTAGTGGTTGTCCTGACAATCAATTGTAAACAGTAAGCCAACTTATCTGAGGGACCACAGCCCCCTCATTGACTGTCTATTAATAAATTATTTTACAAAAGCAGAAAAGACTAGCGCCTTTGCAAAGTACTCAGATTCTTCACCTTCTCCACATTTTGTTGTGTTACAGACTTATTTTATTTATAACGATTCTTAAATTATAAAAATACATGTTTTGTTGTAGATCAACAAACAATGACCCCATGATGCAAAGCAAGCAATTTCTATATTGGTGTAAATTAATTGAAAATAAAAACTGGAATATCTTATATAACTATAAGATAAGTATTCAGACCATTCATTTAATACTGTGTAGAAGCGCCTTTGGCAGCAATCACAGCTTCAAACCTTCTCTACCCAATTAGTGTGGGAATGCAACCTTCAGAATATTCACCCCAGTCTGAGGTACTGTGTGCTCTGGATCCCCACAGCATAATGCTCCCACCAACATTCAGCATTGTGGGGATGGCATTAGAAGCATCCCCACAGCATGATGCTTCCACCAACATTAATCATTGTAGGGATGGCATTAGAAGCATCCCCATGACATGATGCCCCAACCAACATTCATCGTTGTATGGATGATATTAGCCAGGTAGTTTGCTTTTGTCTTTTAGGGGGCATGTCATATGACTTTTACTCCGGAGTGGCTTCCATCTAGCCACTCCACCAGAAAAACCTTATTGACAAAGTGCTGCAGAGATGGTTGTCCTTCTGTTAGGTTTTCCAGTCTCAGTACAGAAATTATGAAGCTCTGTCAGAGGGTCACCCTCCGGACCAAGACCTTCTAGTGTGGCAGGGCAGTCAGCTCTTGGAAAAGTCATCAAATTCTTCCATTTCACAATTATGGAGTCCACTATGCTCCTAGGAACTTTCAATGAATTGGAAACTTTCTATAGTTTTTATAACCGTTATCTGATCAATGCCTTAACACAACTCTATCTTGAGTCTACTTGTTGGGCTTCATGGCTTCATGGTTTTAGCTCTGACATGTGGACCTTGTGTATACAGGTTTATCCCTTTCTAATAGATGCCCAATCCATTGCATTTGTGGCTCCCATTAAGTTTTACAGAAATTTCAAGGATGATGATATGACACAGGATGCATCCTAGATCAATTAGCAGTCATGGACACTGGTCGGAATATCTGCAATATATTTTAAGTTCGTTATGTACGTTGGCACACATTTCTAAAAGTGGCTTTTCACTTTGACATTAAGGGGAATTGTGTTTAGATTAATAGCAACATGATATATACTTAATCAATTATAAATGTAGTCTATATCACAACAAAATGTGTAGAAACTGATGGAGTCTAAATACTTTGAAGGCACTGTATACTGTACCAGCACCAACGCTCAGCAGACAATGTAGCATCATTGCTCAAGTATAATGCGTTCACCAAAACAATAATGTACGACATCCCAAACATGTATCTAACTTCCCACCGATAGCTAAATTACTTAGCAAGCTACCAAATAAGTGAAACTGCTGCATCTAGTTCCACGGCATGAGCTAACTAGCTGGCTGGTAAACTTCATATAACGTGGCGGAGGCAGAAAACGCTTACCAGTCAGCGCCATGTACGGCGGCTGGGTCGACTGAAAACCTCTGAGCCGAGCTCCGGTGCAGTTGGTCCGGACACATTGCGTAACACAGCCTTGGTAAACTGGCTCCTTGTCGCCTTGGGAGGAATGCACCGCAGTCGCCGAAAGCAGGAAAAGCAGAGAGACGATTGTCAATGCAGAGTAGCTGACAGCTGACAGTGAGGCCATGGTTGTAGAGGCGCCCCGTCAGAAATCACAAGGCACGACGTGGCAAGAAAAGTGGCATTTCATGTCACCCAGAGCAGACGACAAAAGGCCAGATCACCAGAACATATTTCTAGTAGCGGTAGTTGCGCAGGTCGCGTAGCCTTGTATTTGTCCTGTGAATCCACTGTGCACTGCTATACTTTCTCCGAGCTCCAGCTGAGCGGTTATCCAAATTCGGGACCAGGAAGTGTGAATAAACATCCGCACTGCGCATGCCTGTGTTTGATATAGAAAATAGGAACTACCTAAATATTTATTTATTTACTATAATTTAATGTAATTTAGCTGATGTTTAGTTCAACTTATGAATGTACATCTGGCCAGAGTCAGATAAAACAGAAAATATTATTTAAATATGTTCGTATGCTCTGCCTGATTGGTGTATGGATCATTCAAACTATATCCGTATTAAGAAACGAAGACGAATAATCATTCCAACTTGCTGAGTTCACATTTCTCATTTTGACCACAAGGTAAAATAATCAACACCGACTCAGTGGGGCCTGGGAGGAGGGGCTACATCTGGCAACGTGAACGAGCGGTTTTCAGAATAGAAGACTCGAACTGAAGTCCCTGCTCAATTAGTTAACGTTTGCGGATGAGTTATTTATTTAGTTCGCTCACTTCCGTCAATGTTTGGTGTTTGGTTTAACAGACATAATAAGAATGTTTGATGTCTATAATATGACCACTTCAAGCATCGCCGTAATGGTCTCTCTCAAACTGTGTGCCGTTAGCGGTCTTAATCAGATTTGAAATGTAACTGTGAAATTTGTTTCCAACACCTCCATTTGTTTTTGTAAAATCACTACCCGATTCAAGTAGGATCTGCGAGGCCAGTCAAATCCGACTCAAAAATATGCCTAAAATGAAAGTTTATCTGATCTAAATTGTGTCCAATATACACACTATATGGACATAAATATTTAATTCAGGTGTTTCATTCAGTCCCAATACCACAGGTGTATAAAATCAAGCAGCTAGCCAAGCAGTCTGCCTTTACAAACATTTGTGAAAAAATAGGTAGTTCTATGAGGTGCATAATGTGTAAAAGTCGCCAACGCTCTGCTGATCCAAACCTCTTTTGACATTAACATCAACACTACAACTGTAGTCCGGGAGCTTTAAGGCATGGGTGTAAAGCACTGGAAAAAAGTTCAGTGGAGTGACAAATCACACTTTTCTATGCCTGACTGAATTTTGCCAACTGTAAAGTTTGGTGAAGAAGGGATAATGCTTTGGGGTTGCTTTTCTGGAGTTGGCCTTGGCCTCTTAGTTCCACTGAAGGAACATGTTAATGCCTCAGCTTGCCAGGACATTTTGGAATATTCTATGCTTCCAACTTTGTGGGAACAGTTTGGGAAAGGCCATTTTCTGTTCCAGCATGACTGTGCCCCAGTGCACAAAACAAGCTCCATAAAGGCATGGTTGGCTGAGTTTGCTCTTCAAGAACTGGACTGGCTCGCACAGAGCCCTGACCTCAACCCTATCAAACATATTTGGGATGAACTAGAACGGAGATTGTTTGTCTCTGTCTTTAACTGACCCGCAATGGTAATTTGTAATTCTATCTGTAGAAGTTGGACATAGCTCTACTTCGTTAATTAATTAATTAACCAAAGAACGGAGCAGGCAACGTTAGATATAGACCTTTATTCTGAAAACAAGAAATTCACGTGGCCAAGAGTAGCCCCTCCCTTCCCCACACATGCAGTTTGTGTTCATTATGCTACTTATGGATACAAATTATAAAATGAAATCAGACCGTAAAATCATCTTATTAAGGATATCGTTTGAACGAACCATACACACCGACCCTGCCTATTCAAAATGTTTTAACCAATGCAAGGTTTTCTTAAAATAAATGCGACACAGTGGTACGAAATACATCGGTTTTTATTCATAAATCATGGCTTGTTTTGGTTACAGGGATTTCTGACAGAAAATGGACAGTCACGGAACAGTTTAGAAACGGAGCAACAAGGAGAAGAAGATAAGCGGAAAACAAAGTATTTTTCCTACTTTCTCCCTCTTACAATGTTTCATAATTTTTCTCCTTTTCACAGTGTTTCATCATGTCTCTCTTACGGTGAACGCACAACCTACTGCTATATCGTGCTTTCCTCTTTTTTCAACCAACCTTCCTTTTATCCTTAACGCGCAGATATATAGGGTGATCTTAAGAGAGAGGAATATGAAAGCTATTGTAGTACAGTACTCATCTCTTTTAAACTGTCCTACTTTCTGGTGCATCAATAAAGTCCATCGATAACTTCTCGTTGAGTCAAGACAGAACAGACCTTTAAGGTCAATCGTCTACTTGTTTCAAATAAAGAATTGGGCATACATCGCAGCACCAAAGAATAAAAGTGTTTGTCCGCTGACACTGAATAAACATGATGTACGTATGATGCATGCACTGTTTGACTTGACAGGGAGCGAGAGAAGTGAGGGATGGGGAAGAGAAAGTAGAATTGAAGGCGAAAAGAGAGATGGAAAGGAATAGTTTACATAATACACCGTTAATTTTGTGAAGAACAGTAGTCAAACACATCCCACCTCCCACAGTCTGCGCTCCTCTCACTTCACAGTATCTTGACATAAGAGACGAGTCTTACGTGGGGAGTGAGTTAGACATGAAATGATGAGCGCCGGGAGCAAACGAGCGTAAATGAGTCGGGGAGTTGGAGAAGGGGGATGGACAGAGGTGGAGAAGATGGAGGTAGGTGGGTTTACTCGTCTTCCTTCTCCTCTCCGTGTGTGATGACGTAGCAGATGTTCTTGTAGTCCACGTTGCCAGCCACGTCCGGGGGGAAGGCAGCCCACAGGTTGGTCATCTGAGAGGGGAAGAAGGGGCTTACAACGTGGAACTATAGAAGAAACAAATGACAAACTGCGGTGCAATTTATTATCATGAATTATGACGGTAATTATTAATTTTATTATATTTAAAATGTCACTTCGCATTTTCGGAAGTGCAAAATAACCGAAAATACGACCAACAACATTGTACTTGATCATCATTTATTATACTAATTTAAGGTTGGTGGAATTTGTCCTCTTTGAACAGTGATTTTGTGCTTCCAAAATGTTTCCCTGAATAACTGTCACCAATGATGGACAGATGTCTCACCTCCTCAGCAGTGAACCGGTCACACTGGGTGGTCAACAGCTCCTGAAGGCTGGAGAGGAAAGGAGGTTGGAAGAGATCAGCCAAGACACACAAAAAGGCAGTAAGATCGCGTGACATGATAGAATAGGGGCCAACATTTAGTGGCTGTTACCTGTACAGAAAGAAAGTCTAGAAGAAAAATTAAACCCATGGAGTTTTTTCATTGATCTTTTAATCCAGAACTAGACTTAATCTGTGAATGGGAAACTATGAGATAGGGTACAAAGTTAAAACGTACAATTCCTGCTTGATGAATCCAGTACCCTCAGGGTCCAACACCTTGAAAGCATTTACAATAACGTCCTCAGGGTCAGCGCCTAAGAAGAAGAGGAGAGGGTATTCAGTAAACTCCACACCTCAAGACGTCATGAACTAAAAAGCAATGGACTGTTAAATTTAAATTTGGGCCAAAGAAAAGTAGAAGCATTATAATTTATGTAACATTGCAACTAATTCAAATGTAATAAACAACAATATATAAACAAATAATATAATCTTATGAATAAAAACCAATGTTAAATTATACCACCAGGACAGCTAGACTTGCTTGGTCCCACTCAATAATGTGTTAAAAGATTCTTGCAGTTGATTTACCCTTCAGTTTTTCGCCAAACATTGTGAGGAAGACGGTGAAGTTGATGGGGCCGCTGGCTTCTTTGACCATAGCCTCCAGCTCCTCATTCTTCACATTCAGTTGACCCATGGTGGCCAGCACGTCTCTCAGATCATCCTTGCTGATGATGCCATCTCTGTTCTGGTCAATGATTGTGAAAGCCTGAACGGAATGAATGCCCATGAGATAGCTGATACATAATAATCCGCAAGTCAAGATCACTGGTGTAAAAAGTACAAAGTAATTAATGGGCTGTGTTTTGGGAAGTTCCTATGGAAGTGTTAAATTACCAGGTAAACAGAGTTCATAACTAACCAATGACCTTGATTGATAATTCACACTTTTTCTTTTTATTTAATTGATTAATAAGATACTTCCTAAAGTGGTGAACACACCTGAACCCAGTTGAGTACTTTTTACACCTCTTGTCAAGATGACCTAGATTCTGTTAACATGACAATGTTGTGTAAAATAAATATACTTTTCATTATGAAGTCATGAGTTTCGCGTATGATATGACCTAAGGCAGCTTGCATACAAGGTAGTAAGAATATGTCAGTGGGATCACATTGCCTACTGTTGGATTCCCTATTTAAATGCATTGCCCTAACCTCGAAGTCACAAATGTTGTAAATGAATTCGATTTTGTAGTAGACAGGTGCGAGACAAAATGATAACATTATGGTAGACTGCATTGGGAAAACTGAGCAGCGGGAATGTTCAAATCAAAAGTCACAACATTTGCACATGATAGTCTTTAATAAGCTCAAGTCCATAAAGAAAATGTGAAAAGGTCTCTCTCTATTCTCCCATGTCAAAACTGCGTGTGTCACCCAGTGAAACCCAAGATGTCTGTGTGTCACCCAGTGAAACCCAAGATGGCTGTGTGTGGAGCACACGAGGGCTTGGCAGCTGGCACACCACTTGTCTTTCTAAGGTGTTAAAATGGTCTCAGAATGTCAGACAAGCCTCTTGTGACATTTGAGGGATGGGTGTTGATTACAACCGAAACATCCCTCACCAACATCACACTCTTTTCCTGACTAATCCCTCTGTCCCTGACCCCTGTTCCTGGACCTTCATCAAAACCACTTGTCTCCAACTGGTCAAATAAATCATAGAAAGACAGAGTTCCTACTGAACATTTACATTTACCCTCTTTTAAATGTGTCTATGAAAGATGAGCAGAGTCAACCTCCACCCCAAAGGTATTAGTTAAATGTATTTTAAACAAAAATGCCAAACTGGAAAGATATCACAACATTATTGTACAATTCCAGTTAGTTGCAGATTTCTTGAGTTAATACGTTTTTGGTCAATTGGTTAGAATAAAAGTAGGTTAAACCAAAGCCTAAAAGATAATTTCACCATTTTACTACTATTTGCTCCTTACCCTAAAATAGTCTATAGCAGGGGTCTTCAAATCTGGACCTCGAAGCCAGTTCCACTCCACTTAAATTTTTTCAATGCAACCACCTAATTAGAAACGTATTTAGACCTGAAATACCAGGTGGGTGCAATTAATAATGAGCTAGAACAGAAAACCAGCAGGCTCCGGACCTTATAAGATTTGAAGACCCCTGGTCTATAGTCAAAGGGAAGCTAATCAAATTGCAATTATTAGCTTATTGTAGGTGCTAATAGCTCAGAATTTGTGGAAAAAAATCGGGGCATGTAAGCACGTTTTACAAAAATTACATATTTTTTATAGTCCACTATATATTTAACTACATATTTAACTAACTAAATATTTAGTTAATGTAACTTAAAGGGGATTTGACCACTAACAACCAACATTCTCATATGCATCTATTATTATAGCCATAGTTTTTTAGCTACCGGTGGCTAAAGTTATTATAGTTTTTAAAAGAAAAATAAATAAATACTAAAAATAAATAATTTTTTCTCTTTGGCTCATAGACTATTCTCCATTTGATTAATAATCTAACCATTGTAAAACGTGAGTTTGCCATGGAACAAGTAAAACCAGTTTACTTGTGAACCGACTGGAAGTATGCAAAAATGCATTATTGTCTCCCGTTCTCAAAATTTTTCTCAAATGTTGTGATTTGTTTACCTCTCTAATCAGGTTGAGTTCTCCTAAATCTTAAGAGAACTTTCAATGTAAACATTCCCAGACTACATATTGTATATACAACCATTAAACCATTTTGCACCTGGTGAAAGAGGAAAGACTTGGTGTCACAGAATCTTTTCCGGGCCAGCAGAGCCACAATTGGTCATTTGACTTTTCCGTAAATAGAGGCTTTATGTGTTCAGGTCTCCCTCTCTGATTTGACCTCACCTACCAGCGCTAGCCTTAGCATCCACCAGCTGTCGCTCAACACATGCCGGGCAGGGGGGGGGGGGTCTGAATAAAGGTTGTCTGGAGAGACAAGTGATCTTTCCCCGTGGAGCGGTGATTGCTGTCATCAGCAACTAACTAATTTATTGCTCTTGTAGACAAGGGTTTATTTTTCCACCAGTGAAGTTAGCTTCCAAATCATACTGGAGCAATTTGCTTAAAGAAAGAACGACGCTTCTTTCTGTTCAGAGATCAGTTTTAGCAACCTCTCGGTCACCGGTCAGTTGCTCTCACTAGTGATATCTGGCAGAAATGATGCAAATGGAAATCAAACCTCTTTGTATTCCTGGATCTGGCTTTGCTCAAACATGGAGAACACGTTGGAGGATCCCCCCTCGCCCTGCTGCTGCCTCTTCTTGGCCTTCTTCGGTGCCTGGGGGTCGGGATTAACAGCTCATGGTTAACACAGCCGACACATCACAGTTTACTGTAACAGCCTGTACAACACAGTTTACTGTAACAGCCTGTACAACACAGTTTACTATAACAGCCTGTACAACACAGTTTACTGTAACAGCCTGTACAACACAGTTTACTGTAACAGCCTGTACAACACAGTTTACTATAACAGCCTGTACAACACAGTTTACTGTAACAGCCTGTACAACACAGTTTACTATAACAGCCTGTACAACATAGTTTACTGTAACAGCTTGTACAACAGAGTTTACTGTAACAGCCTACACATCATAGTTTACTGTAACAGCCGACACATTATAGTTTACTGTAACAGCCTGTACAACAGTTTACTGTCACAACAAGTTTGAGCAATTGAAAGCCCTTCGGGTCATCCTTGACCAAACAGGCTTTGAAGCATCAAAATGCCAAGAGTTAATCAAAGATAGTTTCTATATGATTCACCTGTCATTGACTTGTCATGGGTTAACAGCATACTGTAAATGACCTCTAGAGGTGCTATACTCACCTTGAATTGAGTCATGTAGAAGTGAGGCATTGCTTTATGGTTTCATATGCTGGGTGCTTTTACATTTAGTTTAAATTAGTTAAACCAATCCTAGCCATTCTTTCTTAGCATAAGGCTTTTATAGAAAGGCGAGTTAGATTAAAGGCTCTTGGCCTGTTCTGATATTGCATCCAAATTGGCTAAGATTATATTTTTATAATATCTTGTAGGCCGGGTCCCAAATAATCCATTAAGTACTTATTTCTGGAGGCTCCTAATTAATTCAAATAATCTAAAATCACCAGACGTGGTTTAGATTTTTGTAGTCAAGGAGGGACCAGTTTTTACCAATGTGTCTTAAACCATCATGTTGGAAGCTATTCTTAGTCTCCTCAACATAGTTGTAGTCTAAATAGTAGAATTAATTGTATCGCCATCACCCAGTTTGCGTTGGTATCTTAAGATGATTTCAGTTATCGGTTTAGAGTAGACCATCCTAGTTCCTAGAATCTGGTCTCTAATGCGAGGAACACAAACAAACTCACCATGTCTTTAGAGTTTCTGAGGGTTTTGGTTGGTCAAGAAGAGAAGCTTACGCCAAGTCGATGGAACTGACATGGTTACGCTGGCCACTTGGGATCTTATATACTAGCCCAAGGGGGGCTAACTTTAGCCACACCATCAGGTTTGGCAGGAAAAAGGGGGAAGTAAGACAGAGAGGGCGGAGCAAGAAGGTGCTTGGGGTATCGCTTTTCCAACACTCTGAAATAGGCGCTGGGAGAATTGGAATGAGGTGAACACAATCCCAACATTCCGACCTTACTTTGGAATCAATGTCACACATGGACAAATATGGACAAACCTCTATTACAACCTTGGAGACTATAGGGGAACCCTACCCTCTCCTTTTCTTTGACGTCCTCCTTCATCTGTTTAGCGCCTCATTCATAACATGCCCAGGGTCTTTGTTAAGGCTATTTTTAATTTGTTCTGTTCCATATCAACCGCAAGATGACAAACATCAACACTATGGGCTATTGTAAGATATTAATTGCCAAATTATACACGTGTCATGACTTAAGCAGGATTATTCCCCTTACAAAACAACTTCTGCCCAGTCAACAAGTGAAAGATATGTGTTTCAAGTGCAGAGCTGGGCATCCAGTATTTTTTTCATCTTGTCTAACTGACCTGCTAAGATCTCTGCATCCTTTACTAGTGTGGATGAAGCCAACTCAATGGATTCCAGTAATGACATGAAAACAAAACTGTTGACTGAGATTTCATGCCAAGATAAGAAGGTCCCAAGTGGAAAGCACATTTTGCAACAATGAAAACGTACTGAACAGTTCTGCACAATTTACATTTTGTATATTTTAGAACATGATCTCAAATTACAGATATACTATATGTATAAACAACAATACTGTATATATAGTTGTCTATGGACCTAGTGTCTTTGGATAGTATTTAGACCCCTTTATCCACATTTTATAGACTTTATAGAACATTTATTTTTTGCAAACCCAATCATAACAAAGGAAAAATATGTTTTTAGAAATGTGTGCCAATTTATTGTAAATTAAAAACTGATGAAATAAGTATAGTATCTTACACTTTAGAGTGCAATTCTGAGCAAACAAAAAACCTGTTCATGAAGTCAATAAATGGAGCAAAATACAGAGGCCCAGATTTTCTCAAGGGTACTTACAGAGTGCTTTCCAATTTACTCCAACACATTGGACTCTAGCTTTCGCACAGTTTAAGCTATTAACTGTTACAACCCCTAAAAATAAAGGTATACAGTGGGGCAAAAAAGTATTTAGTCAGCCACCAATTGTGCAAGTTCTCCCACTGAAAAAGATGAGAGGCTTGTAATTTTCATCATATGTACACTTTAACTATGACAGACAAATAGAGAAAAATAAATCCAGAAAATCACATTGTAGAATTTTTAATGAATTTAATTGCAAATTATGGTGTAAAATAAGTATTTGGTCAATAACAAAAGTTTATCTCAATGCTTTGTTGTATACCCTTTGTTGGCAATGACAGAGGTCAAACGTTTTCTGTAAGTCTTCTCAAGGTTGTCACACACTGTTGCTGGTATTTTGGCCCATTCCTCCATGCAGATCTCCTCTAGAGCAGTGATGTTTTGTGGCTGTTGCTGGGAAACACGGACTTTCAACTCCCTCCAAAGATATTCTATGGGATTGAGATCTGGAGACTGGCTAGGCCACTCCAGGACCCTGAAATGCTTCTTACGAAGCCACTCCTTCGTTGCCCGGGCGGTGTGTTTGGGATCATTGTCATGCTGAAAGACCCAGCCAGGTTTCATCTTCAATGCCCTAGCTGATGGAAGGAGGTTTTCACTCAAATTCTCACGATACATGGCCCCATTCATTCTGTCCTTTACACGGATCAGTCATCCTGGTCCCTTTGCAGAAAAACAGCCCCAAAGCATGATGTTTCCATCCCCATGCTTCACAGTAGGTATTTCTTTGGATCCAACTCAGCATTCTTTGTCCTCCAAAAACGACGAGTTGAGTTTTTACCAAATAGTTCTATTTTGGTTTCATCTGACCATATGACATTCTCCCAATCTTCTTCTGGATCATCCAAATGCTCTCTAGCGAACTTCAGACGGGCCTGGACATGTACTGGCTTCAGCAGGAGGACACGTCTGGCACTGCAGGATTTGAGTCCCTGGCGGCGTAGTGTGTTACTGATGGTAGGCTTTGTTACTTTGGTCCCAGCTCTCTGCAGGTCATTCACTAGGTCCCCCCGTGTGGTTCTGGGATTTTTGCTCACCATTCTTGTGATCATTTTGAGATCTTGCATGGAGCCCCAGATAGAGGGAGATTATCAGTGGTCTTGTATGTCTTCCATTTCCTAAGAATTGCTCCCACAGTTGATTTCTTTACACCAAGCTGCTTACCTATTGCAGATTCAGTCTTCCCAGCCTGGTGCAGGTCTACAATTTTGTTTCTGGTGTCCTTTGACAGCTCTTTGGTCTTGGGTATAGTGGAGTTTGGAGTGTGACTGTTTGAGGTTGTGGACAGGTGTCTTTTATACTGATAACAAGTGGAGGACAGAGGAGCCTCTTAAAGGAGAAGTTACAGGTCTCTGAGAGCCGGAAATCTTGCTTGTTTGTAGGTGACCGAATACTTATGTTCCACCATCATTTGCAAATATGATTTTTTTTCTCATTTTGTCTGTCATAGTTGAAGTGTAACTGTGATGAAAATTACAGGCCTCTCTCATCTTTTTCAGTGGGAGAACTTGCACAATTGGTGGCTGACTAAATACTTTTTTGCCCCACTGTAACTTTCAGGAAAAGTCAGCTGTTGTATTTTATGATGCTCACAAGCTTCATAGGTCACGTCAACAGGGACAAACGCGTAACAGTCTTCTGAAAGCAATGGTTCTTCCTTTTTAACCTGCCTTGTCCGGGGGGTTGGGGGGGTGTATGAGAGGCTGGACCCCCTGGATATGGCAGGGTCCAGCCTCTCGTCCACCCCCCAAACCCTCTGACATGGCAGGGTCCAGCCTCTCGTCCTCCCCCCCAAACCCTTAAACATGGCAGGGTCCAGCCTCTCGTCCACCCCTCCCCAAACCCTTAAACATGGCAGGGTCCAGCCTCTTGTTCACCCCCCTAAACCCTTAAACATGGCAGGGTCCAGCCTCTCGTCCACCCCCAAAAACCCTTAAACATGGCAGGGTCCAGACTCTCGTCCACCCCCAAAAACCCTCATCTCAGTCCATAGATTTTACACAGCAATAATTGATGATTAACATTAGCCTGGGGGTTGTGGCTCCAGTGGTCCACTCGGAGAACTGTTCCCTATGCCGGACTAGGGTAGGACACCTCCCAGCTATTATACCAGCCACAGTGTCTCTGGACCCTCATGTCTCAGCCCCTAGTTTTACACTGCTATATTATTGGGCCTTCAGATCAGGGTCAGTCTGTCTTGTCTACACTCCCCCAAACCCTCCAACATGGGTGTCCCGCCCCCATCTCAGCAGCTAGTACTGGGTTCCAGTGTGTTCACTGGGTTCCAATGTGTTCACCTGTTTAGTATGTCTAATATCTAATTAAGATCTAATAAACCAGGTAAAGGAGATTCTAAACTAACAAGTGATCAAATAAATAAAAGGGAAGAGTGTAAATTATCCATTAAGGTCACTAATTAGTTATAAAGATTTAGCCACTGTACTTTTTGTTATTGATTGCTTTTTTAGGTTTCTGGACTGGGTTTCTGTACAAACACTTTCTGAGAGTTGCTGATATAAAGGGGCCTACAAAATGTGATTAAACTGTTACGTTGCATTAGTTCATGTGAATCCCAGGAATGCTTTCTCCGACATTCCTGTTTGACTGTAGGAGGACTTCAGCCCTTGGACCACGCCTCAGGACCGGCCCAAATGACTCGCCCCAGACCGAAGCCCTCCTGGATGTGAACCACTTGTTGCCTGGTGATTCCTGCTGCCACCGCCCACAGCCCGCCTGACTGTCTGGTCCTCCTGGTTAAGCAGCGGACGTGGATTCTGTTTAAAGACTCATATCCAACATGCATTAATCGCCGTGCTTCTGATCATGCAGAAACATTGACTTGACCAAAAAGGACATCTACTTTTACAATCTTCAAGCAGCACTGCCAGGACTAGCCACCCCTTGGAGTCTGGTTCCCTTCTAGGTTTCTTTCTATTCTATTTTGTTTGAAACCTACTAGGGTGTTTTTGTAGCCACAGTGCACTAACTCTTGTTGCTTTCTTTTTGATTTTCAGGCTGGGTATTTAACTCTTAGGGTTTTGAAGAGCAATAATGTGAACCTTCATGTTCCATCCAGCAGAAAATGCAGTAATTCTTTATAGACTTAAGTGACAGAGCTGGCATTTGGTCACGGCCACAACAACACAATAATAATATATTGTTGATTAGCCTTGTAATAACAAATGTTGACATCAAGGGTGGGACTGTAATAACCACAATCAATGACTTAACAAAGCTGACATTTGGTCACGGCCACAACAACACAATTGTAATATATTGTTGATTAGCCTTGTAATAACAAATGTTGACATCAAGGGTGGGACTGTAATAACCACAATCGATGACTTAACAATGCTGACATTTGGTCACGGCCACAACAGGATGGAAATATTTTTTATATATTCTCAAAATGATGTCCATCCTCAGTTCAGATAATTGCTTTCATCCCACATTGTTGTGAAGAACTATTTACGTTTCCGTTGGGAGTAACTTTAAGGACTAAGGGAGGACAAAGAAAGAATAGGGACATGAGTGTAGAAAAAAGACAGCTGTGGACAGACCTAAAAATAGCATAGCCTCATCCTCCCCCTGTTCTAATTGGGAGGCATTTCAGCTCTACTTGTCACAACCATCTCCTTCGCCTTCTGTAAACATTAGCCACGCCCTTTTTCATCCTGTTTTTAAGTCAACTAAAATGATTGGTCGACACTCAACTGGGGGTAAGGGTGCTTGGTTATCAGTGGCATCTGGATTCAGATTTTTTATTTTTGCTGTACAGTATACATTTGTTATTCATAGGCTCACATGAGGAATGAACTGTTAATAAAATACATCGTAGCTGATCGCATTTTAACATAAATTCAATTGATTGGGGGATGAGGAATCCAAAAAAACTTTAAAATAACATTTGGTGTTAAAAGTATGTAAATGGTAAAAATACTACGCTCAGTTTAGCTGTGTTCATCATTTTAGGGACGTTTGTAGTTGAAAGAGAGAGTTAGACCTAGATTCATACTTGGGTGGAATTTTACTTACTCTGAGTTGTTCATGAAGGCCCATGGAGTCCTTTTTCACAACAATTCCCAGTCTGGAATTTGCATAAGCATTTTCCGCATACATATATTCAAACTGAGCATCCCTAACCACAAAAGCTGGGATTTCTCCCACAAATGAATAGGAAGTTATCATAACTAACCAGTGATCAAATAAATAAAAAGGAAAAGTGAAAAATGATCAACACAGGTCACTGGTTATGAACTCCCTTAGCTGGTAATTGAGCTCTTAATTAAAAACCTCCTAAAAACGTAACATAGCCGAGTACTTTTGACCCCTTTATTATAGTGGTCTAGGGTGGTCCAGCAGTCTCAGCTGCAACCTCTGGGACACGTACGTGTAATGTTGCAGAATCTGGCCTACTGTGCTTCTAGCACAAACTATTTTTGCCTATCAACTAAATCTTACAATGGCTAAAAATGTATATTTAAGCAATAAAAATAATTTCTTACATTCACATATGCCAGTGCATTGTTTCCAACCTTAATCTAGGTCATAGGTTCTGATAACTAGCTGGGTGAAATGCTGAATCACGTTACAATTGAAGTTGGTTGGAGTTAACTTTTAAATATAAAATAAATGTAATAAAAGCATTACTGTTGGTATACACTCCTTTGACTATTTACATGCTTATAGTGATATCAAATGTATTGTCAACCAAAATCAATCAAGTCCTCTTCCTGAAGGACAACTTCATTTCCCCTTCCTACCCATTCAGCAATCAGCTCCTTCACCTCTTTGCCATAGTCCTCGTGCAATTCACTAAATGACGTTATCACTGACCACTCCCCTTGAGGTGGGGTTGGTCCATAAATAGGCACAACATTTGCATTTCTCTTGGGCCAGAGTTTTGGAGACCTCTTATTGGATGGTTTAGAGGAAATGGGATTTATGCTAGAGCTATGTCCCATGCCTGGATACTGTAAGAAGGTTGAGGCTCCAATGTTCAGCCAAGCCAGCTGCTGAGTTGGCTTCTCCATGTTAGGGCCAACACGTTGTTTTGGGTTTCCAGGAACTGCATTCTTGGCTTCTGAAGAAAGACAGAACAAATATGTTAGGACATTCATGGAGCTGCTTCTAGTCAGACACATTTTAATAAAACACAGGTGAACATAAAAGTGCTATGCCTACATAAAACTGTTCTATGCATAATGATTAGGGAACCAGTAAGTGCATTTCTGTCCGGATCCCTCCTGGTTGTGTTGCAGATAATGACGATACCTGACGATTCCAGCTGCCACCCTGCTGACCCCCTTATCATCCCACCCTGGACTGTCCCTGTCCTGCCCATCTGGTCACCCTGCTGACCCCCTTATCATCCCACCCTGGACTGTCCCTGTCCTGCCCATCTGGTCACCCTGCTGACCCCCTTATCATCCCACCCTGGACT
>JACXGK010005466.1:17620-32942 GCA_016801125.1 Novumbra hubbsi | reverse complement strand
CAGCTCCACTGACTGGGGAAGACACGCCTGCAGCTCCACTGACTGGGGAAGACACGCCTGCAGCTCCACTGACTGGGGGAGACACGCCTGCAGCTCCACTGACTGGGGGAGACACGCCTGCAGCTCCACTGACTGGGGGAGACACGCCTGCAGCTCCACTGACTGGGGGAGACACGCCTGCAGCTCCACTGACTGGGGGAGACATGCCTGCAGTTTAGTGTTTGACATTCCACCCCTGGAACACCAGCAGTGCTAAAGTTGTATTTTCTTTCTCCTTCCCAGAGCTACGTGTTTTGGGAGGGAGAGAGAAGAAAAGGAGAGTAAACGTTTCTGTTTCTATTTCTATTTCCTAACCCAAGCCTAACATTAGACACGGTGGTCTATGCAAAGGCCACTCATGTTGTCTTTGTACATTATACTTATAAAAACAGGATCACCCATCTCCTCTGCAAACGCAGACCCGAGTTCCAATCAAAGTATCTAATAACAGGGATGAGAGGTAGAGTGAGAGGGGGATGAGAGGTAGAGAGAGAGGGGGATGAGAGGTAGAGAGAGAGGGGGATGAGAGGTAGAGAGAGAGGGGGATGAGAGGTAGAGAGAGAGGGGGATGAGAGGTAGAGTGAGAGGGGGATGAGAAAACTGTCCAGCACAAAGTGGATTTTATTTTTTGTCCTTGATTTCCCTCCCCATCGCTTTCTTTCTGCACTCTCACTCATCAAGCCTGACAGCTGAATTCTGCCCACACACACACACCTCCTACAACAGCACTTTCTTTCATACTGTGTGGACCCTGGGCATATTCTCAGAAGTTTACTCCTCCACCTCACAGCAATGTACCACAGTGTGCTTCACCTGTTCCCTACAGAATCACACCGCCTTGGGCCCCCGCCACAAACGGACTGTTTTCTGTGTTGCCTCACCTGGCTGTTTGAATTGACACTATTCAAACACCCAAGATTGATGTCCCACAGAAAAAATAACAAGACAAATCGAAATACCCACCGCTATAAATTCACTGACTCGCACATAAAAAAATAAGACGGGCTTGCTTTCACGGAGCCATCCGGTTAACCGGTGGCACGGAAACGTGTTGGTCTGCGGTGACATGGCGACAGTGGGTTTTTACGAGTGTTGGCGACTCCTAGCCCTCGTCGTAGTTTGGATGGATTAAAAGGCCACCTTTGTTATGAATCATCTCCCTCCCCGAGTGGGAGACGGGGCGCAGTGGCTAAAGTGGAATGCCTTCAGGGGGTGTGTGTGTCCCGGACAGATACACATCTCAAAGGCCTGTGAATCAGACCGGCTTAGTCAGACAATGACCTTAGCAGAGGGGGGGGGGGGGGGGGGGGGGGGGGGGGGGGGGATAGTGACTCAGAGCGACGGAGCAAAATACTTTTCCAAGTATCGCAGAGGAAAGACAGAGCAGGGCCAAGCAAACAGAGGGCAGGAGAGAGAGAGGCAAGGAAGAGGGTGAGATAGAAAACCAGAGGGTGAGCCGGAGAGAGGGTAGGAAGGAGAGGGCGCAAGAGAGAGAGAAAACAAAAAAGAGCTAGCACCAGAGAGAGAGAGAGGAAGGAGAACAGGGGAAGGGAAAAGTAAGAGGAGGAAATACTAAATGTCAAAGTAACAGCTCAAACCTGAGCTGTGTGAGTGCCGGGTCAGAGAATCAAGCTGTGTGGCGGGTCTGTTCTGATATAATGGGGATGGTAAAGAAACTGGAAAACGTTGAATAAGTACACCAACTATGCCAGGAAAACCGGATTGGACACATTGAAAAACACTGAAACGGTTAAAATTATGAAATAGCCCTTCGTCTAATAAGAGCGGTTTGGAGTGGAAAAAAACTCCTGGGATTTCAGGCGGTTTGGTTGTGTACTTTGAGCCAATTGTATGAGCCTCGATTTGATTAGAACATATGAATTAATGTTCTGCTGGGTAACAAGGGATAGCTCTGGTCCAGCCAATCAACCAATCACGTACAAAGTCATCACATTAGTTTCATAACAACCACACAATCAATCAGCATCCCAAAGGCCAAAGAGATGTCGGGGTGATGGATACAAATACACAGTGCATGTTGAAATGATTCAGAGCCATTTATTCACCCCACGTTCTCTTTGTGTTATAGACTTACATTTTCATTGATTCAATCACTTTGCAGTCAACCCACACATTATACCCCAAAATAGGAGACCATCTCCTAGATGCATCAATTTATGTACGTTTGAAATGTTCTGGCAGATACGTTAAATTGCTTGTGCACGTTGGCGGCACATATGTCGGGTGACACTGTCACATTGTAGAGTCCTGTATTCACACGGCTGTGCCTTCGTAATAAATGTCCAATAAATCTGAGTTGTCATGGCTGGAGTCCAATCAAGTTCTTGAAACATAACGCATCAGAGCTCAATTTGGAGTGTCATGGCAAAGGGTCTGAATACCAAAGTAAACTTTGATTTTCCAGAAACTATATTCAAAAATAAACAGACCTGATTCATTAGACGCATTTAAGAAGGCTGCATTTAAGCATGCTTTCTTTCCTTCCTGATTGCACACTCTGCAAAAGAGTGGCTAACATTTATATTCATCCAAATAAACGATGACATCAAAGTGTCCTTCAAAAGTGGGTGACCTCATCGCAGTGGTACACCACCCACGTCAGATGTCTCACGGGTTCGATCGGAGTCGGGGTGGATATAAAAAGACAAAAGCGTTTAATTTGAAATGCTTTTTTTTCGCCGGCATCGGTCGTGCCATACTCCAGACTCCCTGGGATCTACATAAATTGAGGAGTTGTGGCAGTTTCCCTTGGTATTATGCATATGAGTTTAAGGTTGTCACATTAAATCAGCTGTGGTGTCCGTCCCGTCCCGGCTGCACCCAGTTAATTATTGGATCGCAGATAAAGTCTATCCGTCTTTGAAAAGAGCCAGTGGTGGTGAAGGGTTCCCTGAATTAGAGAAAAGAGGTCCAATTTGAGTTCAGGGGGGGAGCCACCGGGTCTTGAATCTATCAAGCGGAAAACCTTTGTCGGATCAGGGTTTGATTTGGTCATGAGTCTAGATGTGTCACATCTGCCAGGATTTGCCCATAGAGAGTGAGAAATAAAGTGTGAGAGAGAGAGAGAGAGAGAAAGAGAGAGAAAGAGAGAGGCAACAGAGATCACAATAAATCTAACCTCAGACAGAGAGAGATGAGGATGTAGAGACAACAATTAGTGAGTGATCAGAACAAAGTGCTCGCATTCATGTGAGACTATTCTGTGATAGGTCGGGGAATAAAGCTTGTTACAACCTTGCTTGTTCGCAAAGACAAAGTCTAAAAGCTATCAAAAACACATGTGGCCCCGGCCGATCTCATCATCACCGCTCGATGTTGGGTGGAACAGAACACGTGCTGATCACATGGGACGAGACTCATGCCGGGTTTAAACCAAAACATCTGGACCTAAAGATCAGACTATCACCCCTCCAGGAATATCTGGCGCGGTGACGTCAGACTCGAGAGAAACAAACATGTTCCATAACGTGGAAACACTTTCACCGCTTTCCTGTAACACCTTCAGACGTCGACATTGGCAACTTTGTTGCGCCAGATTCACGCCTCCAGGCGACCATCTCAGCAAGCAGACAAGACAGCCATTGAAGTGACAGGATCTACATCCACTCATAGCCCAGAACACACAGGCTTTCCCCTCCCACCCCAGTATCATAACCAATCACACACAGACCACGGTGAGGTGATGGCCCACCCTTTAGGATTAGTCTGAGTCCTATACAAGGTTTAACACACATTACAAGACGAGACGGGAGGATTGCTTAGAGGGGGTTTGTCTTACCATTCATGCTCAGATGTACGCCGTTTTCATTCTCTGGCCTGTACCTGCAGAAGATGGCATCTTTTAAAAAATGTGGTCTTTACATAAGACATGTGCAGGTGAGGAAAAGCCTCGGCAGAAGCTATCCACATCAATTGATAACACAAGTTCAAATGGTATTAGAAACGGGGTTGTTTGGACCATGACTGCTGATTGGGTAAAAGCCGAGGTAAGTGAGTCCGTGTAACTGCGGGTATGACACCGAAAAACAGAGTCAGGTTTGCTAGCCAGTTTGTGAGAAGGAATTAAGGTACCCCATGGGCTAGCGGTGATATATGCTCAATATACCACGGCTGAAGAATGTCCCTCTGCATGAGGGCAGACCGTCGCCGTGGTGAACCGGCCACGTACCACGCCCCCTCTGACCATTACAGAAACGTTGTTCTTATGAAATTTGCTCTATGGGTCTCAGGACCAAATCGGTGGGTATTAGTAGCGTTACAGCACAGCCGTGACTAATTGTTCAGTGTCAATCTGAGGGCAGAGTGGTAGAGACATCAGCAGCAGAGGAGTGGTAGAGACATCAGCAGATGAGTGGTGCAGGAAGAGCAGCAGTGAAGAGGTCAACCAGACTAATCCCAAAGTCGGCGGGTGAAGTCGAAGGGGGTTCGGGGGGGAGGGACAGATGGATGGAGGAAGGGAAAAGGGGGAGGGAAGAAAGGTGGGGGGTGCAGTTCGAGGGGGTACATTGGTACCTGCATGTTGGTTCTGAAAGCCCGCTCTAGCGAGGGCTGAGGGGTCAAATGGAGGTCTATGGGGGTCTGGAGGAGAAGGAGGGCGGGGTGGGTGGTTAGGACCGGATGGGGCTGAAATGTTCCATGCATAACCCAGGCAGACCGAACCTATTGCTAAATTCAGGCCTCCTGTTGACCGGCCTCTCAAAGCTTTCCCCATGTGTTGTGGCTGCCTGTTACTAGTGTAGCAAAACACCTGGCTAGGGTCACAGGGGACTGTTGCACAGTGGGATCTTTTTTTTATGGCTCGGGTGTGCATGTAGAGTGTTTGTTTCAATTATTTACCCCTCTGGTTTCCTTTGCGTTTTCATTGCGAGTGAAAGTGGGATGGAAATGCATTTCATTGAGACTTCCTTTGGTGCGGTTGATCTACAGTAAACTCGGGGTAGACAGATGGGCAGCAATAGCTAGAGATACTGCATGTCTCTATCAGCAAGGCCAAGTTAGTTAAATGCGCTTTGGATGGTGGGTTAAACCCCGCGGTCATCCTTCTGAACTGAGCTGCAGGACGGGAAGGAAACTGCCCCCGGATTTCGCAGTCTGGCCCTTGGTTATTTTAAAACAGAAAACTTACAATGGATCAACCATATTGTAGTAAACCCCAATATGACAAAAATGAACAGCGTGAAGACACACATTCCACAGCCAGTCATATATATGCGTGTACTTTTGTTTTTGCCTTAGTGTTTTTTGGAACCAACCGAAGATGGCATTTAGTAACTGGCTCCGCCATAACAGTGGCTGCATTATGGGGTGGCCAAACCAGGCATCGGCAACGACCGGAGGAAGACCTGCTCCAGTCGGCTTTAGACCAGACACTGGGAGAGGACGTCACCTTTCAGGACAACAACCCACACTGGAGTTTCCTTCCAGGAAGACTGGGAATGACTGGGAATGGTTCACGAGGGGCCACGTGATCCCAGACACCTTGAACAGAACAACCCCGTGAACATTTCACAATCAAGGCAAGTTCTTAAAGACTTTTGCCCCCCCCCCCCCCCCCAAGGGTCAAAGGTCAGGGGTGTTTCTTACATGCATTGACTCACAATGAACTCCATGTCCATCCCACTCTGACACAATATGAAAACCTTCAAGGGGTGGGGGATACTTATCCTATCATGAGAAGGCTGGCGTGAGGAAACATTGACCCAACTTGAGACCGACTACATGGCTCTTAAAACCCAGACGGGACACTCATTACTCCAAAGAACCACAACGAGAGGGGGGGAAAAAGGAGGGAGGTAAAAAGGGAGGTCACCTGCAGCCGGTTCCTGGATCTTCTCCCTCTTCCGCTTCTTCTTCTTTCCCTAGAAAATATCCAGGTGAACGCTTAAAGTGTGGCTCCAGCACTCACCCCCACTCCACCACACTTGGTCCTGCAGCCGTTTGCCCCGTTCACTCATCCCCCCCCAGCCGACAGCCAACCGGCACCCCTCGCTCTCCGGGACCGCGGCCAACCACCGCGCTGGGATCGGTCAGGGGGGCCGGACCACCTCAGACCCTGCCTACGCTGTGAGCCGGACCCTGGCCGTGGCAACCGAGCGGGAGGCGAGCCTCGGGTCCTCTCCTCTGGTGTCACTGTGCACTCCCTTAACAACCTAGCGCGACGCAAACACGCTCATCCGCGGAGAAGCGTAGCGGCTAGCGTGATGCCGCCGTCTCCTAATTCAAAATATCGATATCTAATTAAAACGCACACCGACTGTGAACGCTAGTTGGGACAGCTGGTCCGCGTCTGATTTCCACGGAGAGCGTCAGTCAACCCCTCTCACCCTCCTCCAGTGAGTGCTGATCACGCTGCTGCGCTGAGTAAAAGTGTATGGATTTATAGCTTATAGCCAAATCCCCCAGGGAGGGTGACTATGGGGAAAGATAGCAGTGGAACAGTCATTCTAGTCAAATATGAACAGCACTTTGGTTTCCTGCTGCAAAGTCTGCTAATCCACTTATTCATGATGAGCTAATCTGGGTTCCTCTCACACTGTTGTGGCAGACGGAGGGGTGGGGGGGAAGGGGGGGGGGGGTGATACTCTGTGACAGTATATGTGTGTGTGTGTGTTTTTAGTGAGGTACTGCACTGTAAAAGGCTTAGTTTATGTTGGAAGGGTTCTGTTTGGTGTTAAACGTGTGCGGTGACAGAATGGATGTGAGTTTGCTCTCCAAGACAACCAGCCTCAGCGACGATGGTGAGACGCAGATGATTCTAGCTTTCAGGGATACAGTATTTTCAACTAAGCTTCCCTTTTCCCTAAGAAGCGGATGTTGGAACTCAGCTTGGGCTAACGAGACAGGTCACTGCAGAGCCCTCCCTATGTTTAATGGACATCGAATTAGACCTATCAGAGTAGTCCTTTCCAAACTGGCAACACCCACACGAGTAACGGAACATACACTGCCGCCACTGGATGCATGGACATGTTTAGACTGTTTCTGCAGCATTAAATGGAAAGTAGCTTGCAAGGTGTTTCAGGTATTTCAGGTTAAGAAACACCTGAAACACCCCCCGCAATTGGCCGTGATGGTCAAATTCCTCCCTAGTCAATTGTTGACGACGGCAGGTAAGAGAGACAACTTCCATGGCAGTTCCCTGGCGTCTGGGCTGCTGGGGCCCATTCACACCGTCTACACCGGGGAGTTTCCCTGGCGTGGCGCGGCCGGGCCACGGAGGCAGAAGGGGAGGGGTGGCGGGGCTGTCCGGGGGGAGGCAGATGAACACCGTAAAGGGACCCTCCGGGTGGTAGAGTGACAGCGAGTGCTGGAGCCACACTTTTTAAACGACGGCAGGCACTAGCATACGCTCACGATCTCACAAACGCACTCACACACACGCCATCTTTCTTATAGCAGGGGCATCCACTTTGTTTACATATCTGAGGCCTCCACGTTCAGAGGGAATATCAAAGAAGACCACAGCCATTACAGGCCCTGGGTTCACAATGTCACATAATAGTGTTTCTGATATTACAATGCATTATGGGGGTAACAATGAAATGGAATTAGAGTGCTGTGATTTACACAACAGGCAACAGCGACAAAATGCCACTATTATAATGGAACAGGCTAACGTCTGTTAGCATGTAGCAATAATTGCCTTTGAAAAAGACAAAAGCCTTATACTGTGGTTGTAAAATACAAAACAACCGTGTATCAAAACTAAAGGGGGTGAAAACAAGAAATTTGACCCAAAATGTAATTTTAAACATTTGGGTAAATTCAATGTATACTTCAACAGATTTAGGCCCTAATCGATCTGCCCCAGTAACTGGAATCTAACATTTCATTTCATTTGAACCCTTGTGTGAAAGGACACCGTTGCTATATCTCACACACACACACCTCTCCGCTGCCAACGTGTTTCCATATGATACTTACATAATTGTCTCTGGCGGACCAGCCGGGGTAGAGCTGCATGTGGAGCTGCCGTTCCTTACGGGCTAATTCGTAATACTTAGCTTGTTCTTCCCGAGATAAAGCATGCCACTGTTTTAGCACCAGGAGGGAGATTACAGAAGAGAGAGAGGGAAAAACAGTGCACAGTCAATTACTATCATGCACTTTCAAGTTCCCTCCAATGACACAAGTAGTGAACATGATGAAGAGATAAACATAAGGGAAAACTGAGAGAGAGAGAAAACACATTGACTTCATATCAAAACACTGGTTCTAATTTAGCGGCGTTTTTTGCTTCAAACTATGTCAATGAGCAATTGCTGAACACAGGCCACAAACAGGGCTTTGCTGTGGCTGGCCCAACCGCCAGGGCTTTCTGTTAAGGCCTTTGCTTTTTCCCCCTTCTCAAATTCGTCATTTCCAAACCCTGCCATTGCTAATGTTCTTTACGGTTTTGTGGTTAAACGTCAGCCTGTCAGTCAGGCAGCAGGTCAGTCATTGTCATGATGAGTCACAGGTCAGGACAAGCAAGTGGTCATCGTTATTTATCCCTTGAAGGACCTCGATGTAACAGTCTGTAGAATGGGTTAAACCTTTGACACACTGGCTGTCAGTTCAAACCATACGCCATTATTGACTTAATGAAGGGGGCCTGCTCTATGGATTCCATTTCTATGATCTGGAAGCCCATAAGCTGAATGACAGATGGGATCATGTGGTTATTGATTACAGAATAACCTGACGGGGCCTCAATGGCAATCCATCTAGGCTTGGGCTGATATAAAACAGAACAACATGTGTCCCAAAATAGTTAGAAATTCCACACACATCCCATGAATTGTTTGTAATGATACAATGTAAAAACTGCTTCCTCAAAAAATAAATACAACTCAACGCTTATACGATGGGTTGAGAACACGAAACAAAAAGCTCAAAGAATTCAACAAACCAAACATCTGCACACGCCCGCTATTCTAGCTCAACGCTTAGATGAAGCAGAAGCTCTGGTTTTTAGAGAAGCTCTATATAGTGCTCTTTCCTCGCTTGTGATGGGCATTTTGGCAGCCGGACCAGCGTGACCGTGTAGGAGGGCTGGGTAGCCAAGCGCCTCCTCCACCCCCCCCCCGGCCCCGGGGCCCGGGCCCCTGACCTACCCGCCGTCCCAGGATCTGGTTGATGGCGGCGCTCTCCTTCAGCGTGCACTCGGCCACCACGTTGGCCCTCATCTCCTTCATGTAGAGCATGAAAGCGTTCAGCGGCTTCTTGATGTGGGGCCTCTTGGGCTCCTGGTCCTTCCTCTGTTCGTGGTGCTGAGGCTTCCTGGCAAAACAATTGGCGGGAAGAGACACACAAGGACGGCAGGTAAAGGAGAAGAAGGGCACAGAGAGCAGGGCAAAGAAACGGAGGAGGGGTGGAGCATCTCGTCAGGGTGCATGCGAGGGGTTGCCGCGAAGCCAGAAGCTTTTAATAAGGTGCGGTCGTACCGCCTTGTGGCTTTCATGCGGAGCGAGAGATTACTTCATCACCAGTAATGGTGACCAATCCGTTCCCCCTAGCGCGCACACACACACACACAAACAGACAAACTGCTTTAACCCCCGTGCCACTGGACCTTGAAGCGTGTGCGTTTTAGGCAGGATCTATCAGTCTGTATGCAGGTTGTGATGCCAAGGGCCAAATGAAGCATGGTGGGACCTTTATCAGTTCCCAGAGGCCCTTTGTTGCTTATCTCCCCACATCAAGTTAATGGGAGTGGGGGGAGGGCAGCTGTGTGGTTCAGTGCACAAATACCTGGAACTATGCTAAACAACAAATAGAATAGACAGATGTGTATTTATGCAGAGAGAGAGTGTGTATGTGTGTGTGTTTGTGGGGGGGGTCCCTGGGTTGTAACAGGCCCAGACAGGACCACTGTTTGGGGGACTCACATGTGCATCAGGTCGTTGTCGTGCTGGGGCTCGTGTTTGACCTGGGGGTTGACGATGGCCGGGTGAGGGATCCCGGTAGCGTGGGGCCCAGGGGGGCCCGGGACCATGTGGTGGGAGAACCTGGAACAAGAACCAGGGAATTGACTTGACGATCTGGAACAAGAATGTAGTACAGTACAGTTTGGACGAACTGGAGGGGAGAGGTGGTGTTTGGAAAGACCCCCTGCCCCAAGGGGGGGTCCAGTCAGCCTTGACAGAACACCTTGCCCTGCGTAGCGGGTAACACTCCTCGGTATCAGATTGATACAGCTACAGAAGCAGAGGACCGTGCATCAGACAGCAGGGGAAATGCACTGCTCTGGACTGTGCCACGTGGGTTAGCGTTAGCTAGCATGGGTTAGCAGTGTGCACTGGCGCTGCTGATATTGGGGAGTCAAGGGGGTGGTCGCGGCCTGCAAATGACAGGCCTACATGAGTCTAGAGTGAAGCGGCTAGCTGGGACTGGCTCCATGTCAAAGGTCATGGGTTGTCTGGCCATGTGGGGAAGGGTGTGTCGTGTGTGTGTGTGAGCCGAAACATACCATCCCAGGGGGGGGGTGATCTGTCCCACTCCTCCCGGGGAGAGGGAGTAGAAGTTGGGCATGTCGGGTCCAGGGTGATGCCGCTGTAGGCCTGTAGAGAGACAGGATGAGTGGTACTGTCCTGTATGAGAAGGAACAGAACACACTCTCAATGACCTGACCACACGCAAGACCCAGAACGGACCCTCTGAGGAAACACCGGTAATCAGGTTAAAGCAATGCTGGAACACTACTGTGAGAGTGTGGTGGAATGTTACGAGAGACTCCAGGAAGTGAAATTAGATTTCAACTCCAAACTGAAAAGATTTGCATCAAAATTTGGGGGTGGAATAAGAATGGAACCAAGCCATAGTCAGGAGTCTATTGTCTAGATATTGTTACTTGTCGTAATCATTTTATTAAACCAATTAGCCAAACACGTGTGGTGTGTGTCCGGCTATGAATAGTTTACTCCTGCACTAAACAATGTCTGTACCGCGTGTTGACATTCAGCGTGCGTGTGTCGATAACATGACATCTATTGTGGGGCCCCAACAAGATCAGATGCTATTTAATTAGCAGGAAATGTAAGCATCAGTAACATCAGTTCTTGGCTCTTCCCTGCTGTGCAGTGATACTTGTGAGGTGCGGAACACCACCTATGCTGGCGACCTGATGGTAGCCGTCTGCCTCCCCCGGTCCGTTCAGAACAGTGTTCATTAGGGCTGGCGCCTCGGTGCTCACTAATACTCCGATAGTAAACCCTAAACCCTACTGTCATTGGCTCCTCAGTCCCTGCTCTCGCCGAGGTGTCGGAGGAAAATAGGTTCCCTGGTGAGCGGAGGTGTCAAACTGGCACCCGGGCTCAGGGACTGGTGTGTTAAAGAGCCCGGTGATATGCGCGCACACACGCACACACACACCAATGAAGAATAGAAGGCAAGGGTCTCCAGATTAACACTGTGGCCTAATCCCTTACGGACTCAGTCTCTCTCCCTCTCAGGAGTCGGGAGGAGGCTTAAATCTCCAAAGCTACTGTAGCAACACCACGGCCTGCTAATCCACCGCACCGCGCTCCCAGGGCACGAGGAGTGGCGGGAGGAGGTGAGGGAGGAGGTGAGAGAGGCAAAATGAAGGAGGTAGCGGTTTAGCGTGTTCCCAGGAATGCCCTTTACCCCGTTTAAGCCTCACCTCCTTAATGTCAACCATTTACATTCCCTCATCCGCACCTTCAATTACCTTGTATTGAAATGCATTGTCTCCCCAAGTGCTAGTTCACAGTGTCATGAATTAGAATGGAAAAGGCTACATCTACATGTTCTATGGGAATCTACATGTTCAAAGGGCTCTGAAGTTCGACCTTCGAAACAGCATCACCGCACTGCAAGTATTAAAGCTTATTAGGTCCCATAATGAGAAAATCCATGATTGTTTTCATAATTAACGAGAAGATCAAAGTGCTGATTCCGCTAAGGAGGGCAGGGGTCCGATTGGTCAATGAAAATTAGAGGGAGTAAGAGAGGATGAGAGAAAAGGGGGAGAGAAAGGGGGTAGGGGTGTGTGAATCGAGTCTGGCCTCATTTGCTTCCTAAGGATCTTTAGCGAGTCCTAACTACATCCACAGTGTTCAGGCCTGGAACTGTCAGGGGACTTCATTTACAACTAATTCCTCTAAAAGATCTCTCCTACAAGGACCGTGAAGAGACTAAAGCAGCCGAGGGTCGATTTAGCCTCCCATCTCCTCAAGGGTTTTTATCATGAACTCTCACTTAATCTACTCACACCAAGATGTAAAAACATAGCCCTTTGGACAGTCATTTCTTTCCTCTCTAAAAGCCAGGCCTCTAATTGAATGTAGTGTCTTGTGTTTTTAAAGTTGTCCATTTGCAACTACACGTTCTGCATAATTAGTCTTCTTCACTGCAAGCGTGAATAAATAAATGAGTCCTAGTTTCTGTATCTGGAGAGGGGGTGATGATCTTTCCAGAGTCATTTCAAATGCTGTATTACTTTACACTGTGATGTACCAGCAGGGCCACGCGCTTTACCAAACGTCTCCCTACCAGGATGGATCTGCTGTACGACTCGGACATATTGGATTAGTTACCAAACTGCCCCGTCATCAGACATCGCATCCTGTCTGGTCAACCTCCTGCTTTGAAGTGGGAGGGGGGGGGGGGGGGGGGGGGAAGGAGGGGGGGGGGATGGGGCACACGGAGGGCAGTTGGAGGGCAGCTGCCAGGCCAGAGATACTTAAAACTCAGTTTAAGTCTCACCTTGCCGGCAAACTGCCTCTCTGCTCTAGTGTCGTCAGGGTTTTATTCTCATGTATTTACATGACAGCACACAGAGAGACACAGAGAGACACAGAGAGACACAGAGAGACAGAGAGAGACAGACAGAGAGAGAGACAAGGAAAAAAGGACTGTCAGAGAGAGAGAGAAACCGACTAAGGCTGTCAGGGACAGTGTGTCAGTCAGAACCTGTGGGAGACAGACAGAGGGCCATAGAGGGTCACAAAGACAGATAGAGGGCCATGGAGACACAGAGGGCCATAGAGGGTAATAAAGACAGATAGAGGGCCATGGAGACACAGAGGGCCATAGAGGGTCATAAAGACAGATAGAGGGCCATGGAGACACAGAGGGCCATAGAGGGTCATAAAGACAGATAGAGGGCCATGGAGACACAGAGGGCCATAAAGACAGATAGAGTGCCATGGAGCCACAGAGGGCCATAGAGACAAATAGAGGGTCATAGAGACAAATAGAGGGTCATAGAGACAAATAGAGGGTCATAGAGACAAATAGAGGGTCATAGAGGCAAATAGAGGGTCATAGTGACAAATAGAGGGTCATAGAGACAAATAGAGGGTCATAGAGACAAATAGAGGGTCATAGAGACAGAAGGTGAGTAATGAACAGTGTATTGTGTGAAGACTAAAAAATGTCTGCGTGCTATGACAGTGGCACGTGAGTCTGTGTGTGTGTGGATGCGTCCTGAAAAAGCAACATCTCCCAGCAATACCCACCCTTGCTGTGTGTCAGGGTTTACAGGGTGTATCAACTCCCTGTTCCTGTCGCGTCACAACCGCTGAGTTATGAATATCGCCCACTCCTGATCTGGTGGGCGGAGCAAAGGGGAGTGGGGTGGAGCGGAGGGTTGTCAGGGGTTACACCCACCTTGTTTGGGGTTGACGTCCTGGGGGTGGTGTCCGGAGTGGGGCCCCGGGGCGAAGTGCTCGTCGCTGTATGTGATGAGTGGGGTGAGGGGGTGGACCGCATGTGAAGGCTGCACCACCGGAACCTTATTGGACTGGACACGGGAGAGGGGGAAGACAAATGATGAGACACAGAGTAGACACACTCGCTCTCTCACACACACACACACACACACACTGTATATTTACCCACACTATACATCTACAGTACATTCTTAACCAGTTAATTTATAATTGATTAAATATCCTGAGCCATTAATGTACACAAAATAATCCATAGCGAGAAAGTGCTAAAATCTTTGGACATGTATGTCAGTTTATTCAAAAGGAAAACCTAAAATCTCAAGTATTTAGACCCTTTGCAATGACACTCCAAATTGGGCACAGATGCGTCCTGTGTCCTCTGATTATCTTTGAGGTGTCTCTTAAAGACTTGACTGGAATCCACCTGTGACAAATTCAATTGATTTAGAAAAGACCACTGCTGTCTATATAAGGTCCCACACACTTCAGTGCTTGCTGAAAAACTAAACAAAAACCTAGCCACGGTAATCCCTGTAGACCTCAGAGATAGAACTGTGTCATGGCATAGATCTGTGGAAGGTTCTAAAAACCTTGCTACAGCATTGAAAGTTCCCAAGAGCAGTTGGCCCCATTATTGTGGAATTAAGGAAGTTCGAAAACCACCTAGACTCATTCTAGAGGTGGCCATTCAGCTAAACAAACTACCAGGCAAGAAGGGTCATTAAACCAGCCAGAAGGTCTGAAACAGTCCAATGGCCCAAATCCAGTACAGAAAAGCTGGTAGAGACCCCAAGAACCCCCGAAGATGTGATTGAGCTGTAAAGCTCCCTGCCATTGGACTGGAGCAGGGCGAACGCCATCTCTAGAGCAGCCTCTATTAAGCTACGGGTCCCAACCCATTGTGTGTGGACATGGAAACGGTGGGTTGTGACACGTCAGACTGAATGCAGAACTGTTCAACAAATTACTGCAATCGATTCGGACAACTACGCCCTCTGCTAGTTACGCTCCCTCTGTAGAAGTGTGCCGTCACCGATTTGCGGTTCTCACCACCCCGGTTACAAGGTCAGCCTGAAGCTCACACCTGCTCAGCAATACATTTCCAACGGGTTTCGGAAAACAACAGGAGCGTCCAGAACGTTTGCGCTTGGCGGGGAAGTGCTGAAAGTGAGCCCGAATAAAACAGGGCTCGACTGACCCGCACAAAGCTTTGACCTCAACCCCTTCAAACGTTGCTGGAGTCAACTGGAACAACTCCTTATCGCCCGAAGTCAGTGCCAGACCTCACTTGTGCTTTTGCAGCTGATTGTTAGCACATCTGGTGCAAAGTCTCTCCAGAAGAGCAGAGGCCGCTATGGTGGGAAAGGCAGATTTCCTCCATATTCACGGAAGACGTTCCACGAGCGGGTGTCCACATCTTGCCCGGTATGTAGATGCATCTCATCTTCAGTCCAGGCTTCCCACAGCACCTCAAAACCCAATTTAGTCTTGCTTAACCAGTACTCCCCTTACTATCGGTGTGTGCCTGTCTTTCAGCCCCAGGGGCAGAGGGGGAAGGGGGAGGGTGTAAGGGGGAAGAGAGAGAGAGA
>JACXGK010005466.1:5315-17520 GCA_016801125.1 Novumbra hubbsi | reverse complement strand
CACGCTCCAACAGAACTGAACACATGGTACTGCTTAGCCCTGTTAAACCCACTATTCACGGAGAGCACCAGCACTGATCCACGACTGCCAGAGTGCAAACAGCCCTCTGTTCGCACACTTCTAAAGGATGCCCCAGAAAACCATCACTAGTGTGTGAGAACAATGAGGAGACGTATGACGTATTATGTTTCAAAGGCTATGATTCATCCGAAGGCGTCAACCAACCCGATGCTGTTTGGATAGGCCCCATCTGGCCCAATGCATCGAAATGCTAGCTAAAGGTATCGCTTAGTGTGCATTTGCTTATAATACAGATCTGAAGTGGGCTATGTCTACTGGATTTTGGATTCGCAGCGAGATGATCTGTGCTGATGTGACATTCCCAGCATGCTAATTGGTGAGGGCCACTGTGGAATGTCTTGTTCCTGGACTAGACCCCTCACAGCCTGGCACCACCCCCCTACAACCACCATTCCTAACCAGAGGGTTTAGTAGCATGGTAGGCTGGGCTGGAGGATGTCTGGGGGGGGTGAGATTCCTGAGTCCCTCCCCCCTCCGGCTTGTATTTCATTTCTTTAGAATTAATCTTGTACAGAATGTAGGACCTGCTAAAAATGTTATTTATGCATGAAAAACAAACGTTCCCCCAAAATCTGAATCCAACTTCAAACAACCCAAATTAGCTCATTGATATTGACTAATTAGTCCCTAATCCCTTGCTCTGATATTCTGAAAATCTGGTGAGACCTGGTAACCCCTGGTCAGCCAGAGTCAAGGGTTACAGGATAATCTGTGTGCTGGAGTAGCTTTAATGGCTCTTTATCCTACCTTGAGGACCAGAAAGGGCTAAACAGGCCTAATCGAAGGGCCCCTATCCCCTAATAGAGTGCCTGAACTGTGCCTGCAGCAGCCAGGGAGGTGCCTATACTAGCTGGGGCCAAAAAGATACCATCCTAGCCCCTCTTCTCTTCATTTTACGCCTTTCAGCTCCCATTTGCTTCCCTGTGGAAATGAGATAAGAACCTCAATGGAGAATTTTCCTTTAAGCTCTCCAATCTTCAAGCTCTCTTCTCTGACAGAGGGAGAGAGTGGAAGGGGTGGGTTCTAAACCATATATGCAAATGAGTCAATGACAGTCAGAGATGTGCTAACGTATATCAAACACTTCACTATGTCTATTTATAAACCAATGCAGCCTGCTTGCAGACGGACTCCTTAGCCCCCCGGAGAAAGCAGCCTGTTGTGAATTGCCCTAGCCTTCACCACACTGAAGAAGACCTCTTTTGTGCAATCTCAGTTGCAGCTGTCACAGCCCATTTCTCTCAACTTCTTAATAAACTGTGCCTCTATTGTGTGTTAAAAGCTAAATCCACCAGGGATACCTGCAGGCTTCTGTGACCGACACAGCATTTAGGGAAATCTGGGAGGCACATACTGTATGATGCAAGGGATCAATAACCATATCTCCACTAGTAGCCAGCACCAAGACGTCTGCACATGGATCACTTTATGCCACAGGAAGACCTTCACATTACCACAACAGAGATTGCCTTACATAATGATCAGGGGAGAACGACATGTTCCCTAAGAAAGTCGTTTGAGGCGCCACCATGAAGACAAGCCGCCATTTTGGACCAGCTGCGATCCGTCTATTATAAACAAACAGTTTTTCCCCCCCACTAAGCTCTCAGAGGAAGTGGTTGGACAGCTCTGACTTGACCGCAACCGTGAAGGGCTACGCATTGTCGCCGCAATTTTGCCGGCCATTCTCATCCCCGTGACAACAGTTCAAACTCCATGGCGGCTGAGTGGCGGGATGGAGGTCTCCCGTTTATTGTCGGGGAAGGAATAATAGGCTTAGGTTTCATTTCTATTCATATTAGTGAGACAGAGAATTTTGAAAGAAAAGTTCCATTTCAGAATTCTATAACCGGGCTTGGCCATCCCACCGAAAGCCGCTTCAGATGTGGTTCGAAGTGAAATTTATTGCGCGGAACTGAGGCTGGCAGGGGAAACTCTAGCCCCGACTCCTTCCTTTGTAACTACCCAATGCTCCAGCGTGCTTGTCGGAGTGCTCGTGGGTGCGTGTGTGCAACAGCAAGGTGGGTAGTGGTGCAAGGGGCAGTTGATTGGAAGGCTGGTTAGATGGATACACTGCGGTCCTTTCTCCGTTTGACACGACTACCGTTAGGGGGTAGTAGTGTCAATCGTGGCACCCTGAATTCATATACGTTCTACAGTGCAGGGTTTCTTTGGCGACACCAGGACGCTCTATTGTCTCTCTAATGTTTGTGGAGCTGAATGTTGGTACACGCCCTGTCATTCCATGAGAAGCTGTTGGGGCAGTATTGTCGGTGTGGCGCTAATCTGATCTGGCTGTAAAAGGCACATGTATTAATGTAGCCTGAAGTAGATATTCACATACAGTCTCTGCAAATGTTGAAACAGTAAACCAGACTAAAATAAACTACTCAAAATGCGATTTTGTTTTAGCAGCAATGACTAGTGATCTGCTGTAGCCAAGTAGGTCTCTGTGATTAATACCTGATGACACTATTTTTTTAGAGGTCTTGGGAGTGAATACGTTCAAGCAGCATTTCAACCTGAGAAGTAAATCTTTTTTTATTAAACCAGAAATTTTTTGCAAATTTAAAAAAAGTATAAAAACAAAATATTTTCTAAATAATGCAAGCGAATTGGCTACGTTTGGCTATGATTCTAGCCAAAGGCTAGCACTCCACCACTCTCAGCTATCGCCCCCTTGTAAATGGGAGTGAGAACAGGGAGGGTATCACACTGTTCCCCCTACTAGGTTTCAACCGCTCCATTAACCCATCTCCACCCACGTACACGTTGGCCCCTTGATCTACAGAACACAATGTGTACAGTGCTAGTCAACACTTGGCTAACCCTAACCCTCGATCTACAGAACACAATGTTTACAGTGCTAGTCGACACTTGGCTAACCCTAACCCTTGATCTACAGAGCAATGTACACAGTGCTAGTTGACAGTTGTCTAACCCTAACCCTTGATCCATAGAGCACAATGTGTACAGTGCTAATCGACAGTTGGCTAACGCTAACCCTTGATCCATAGAGCACAATGTGTACAGTGCTAATCGACAGTTGGCTAACGCTAACCCTTGATCCATAGCGCACAATGTGTACAGTGCTAATTGACAGTTGGCTAACGCTAACCCTTGATCCAGAGCAATGTGTACAGTGCTAGTCGACAATTGGCTAACGCTAACCCTTGATCCATAGAGCACAATGTGTACAGTGCTAGTCGACAGTTGGCTAACCCTTCCATACAGTCGCTCCGATTGGGATTCTCCACTCCCTCTTCTCCCTGTATCTCTCTCTCTCTCTGGCGTCCCCCCCTCTGCCCCCCCCACCCGCCCGCCTCACGCCTTTTGTACTCAATTATCCTACTTCAGCTGAGCGAGGGGGGGAGGAAGAACGAAAAAAGGAAAAATGTGGGAAGTTTATAATAATCGCTTCCCACTTCTGTAATTTATATGCAACGAGAACTCGGCCCGCCTGCAGCTACAATCAAGTGTGTGCAGGAACCACGTGAGGTGTTTCCACAAGACTAGGAGAATGGGAGGGTAAGGTGTCAGTGAAGGATTCCCATGACTTCCCATGCCGCTAAATCCACTGACTGAAAAAAAAGAAAGACCTCTCCTCACTGTTCCGCTATGCAGCCGGGGCCCTTTCAGCAGCCTCACCTGAACACACCGGCTGGTGGGGTCACAGTCAAGGTCCCTCAGAGATTCAGAGAAACGCACAGACAAAGTGACTGCAGTAGAGTTCCCTCAGAGAGGAGATACCAGAAAAGACAACCGAATGTGGTCAAGAAAGACCACTAGTTAGATTCCCTATTACGCTTTCCGAAGGGTTGTTAGCCATGCCCCCCTGGGCTAGTCCCATGCCTGGATTGTTGCACACCTGCTTGACCTCAGTTGACTTTATGTACTAGGGCTCCAGTAGGACTGTTTGATGACAAGGCAAACGGAGTCTGGACATACTAGCACATTAAAGGAAACTCATTACCATGGACATACAAGTCTGGATCGTAACGACAAGCCCCTTCAGTCTCAGCAGGGAGGCGAATTTGGTGACGAACCAAGACGTGGGGAAACCTAATACAGCCCAGAACCCTCCGCCGATCTTGTGTTCAGACAGAGCCCCTTATGACTCTGTCAAGCAGTCTAGGTCTTAGACCAAGCGCCATAGAATTAGAATTAATAGAACAGAGCTACTGGAAAAATATTAGAAAATGAATACCACTGAATAACGATTTGAGATTCTGATTGGTTGTTTATTGCTTCATTTCTTGAACCTGCTTTTGTTGATCCTGTATTGTTATTGCTGCCTAAACATGTTAAATTTGGGAATAGTGGCAACCAACTACCCATGCTAATAAAGCAGCTACCGAATTGGATTCAAAGTGAGAGACAAATCAAAATCTCTTTTCAAATTCCCTACACTATTGTCGAGATGCAATGTCATCACAAACTTGAATTCTGAAAACAAGCAAAAATTTAGGCACAAATTTATTCATAGAAAAAGACAGCAAGCTTTTAAAAGTCTCAAAACAAGAATTTACCAGATTTGTTGTTGGGTCTGAATTCTTGTTCTCAGATTGTCCTATGAGGTTAGAAGGAACATTTTCCCACCCCATTGTTTATTTTTTATTTTTTTTACTTAATTTAAGTAGTGAACTATCCATTCATGCAGTAGTGAACTATCCATGGCAGTAGTGAACTATCCATTCATGAGAATAAAGTAACTATTGAATTTTGGGAGGCAGAGCAGCGGGAGAGGCAGAGCGGGGGAGGCTGGGTGGGGGGTAATAAGTGAGTGATTGAGGTAGTGAGAGAAGTGTGGGTGTGGCCGGTACTAAAGCCCCATGGAGACAGACACAGTCTGGCCAGGTGTTCATTCTCAGAGACGAGCGAATGTGAGCGTGTGTGTGAGCGTGTGTGTGCGCGCACGTAAGATGTCTGACCTTTGCGAAACAAAGGTGGGCAAACACACCCCTTTCAAACGCCCACCTCCGGTTTCCTTCCTTTATAGGCCCCAGAGAGGGAAGGTCCGCCCCTCTCCTCTCCCCAATACCTCTCCACCAAAACACTGCACGCTAACCGGCAAGCTTAAATAAATAACCAATTACCATTCCCCCAGTCGGTCAGCCCGGCTTTCAGAGAAGTGTTTAAAATGGAATGTTTTATTGGCAGGATGGCCTTTTGGCCGGGGGGCTTAATGTAACGAAACCCAATTAATAGGAGAAGAAAGCCATGCCGCCAGCCGGTGATGGTGGGAGGAGAGGAGGACGGGGGGCGCCACGCGCCTGGAGTAATGAGGGGAACGAACGAGGGGCTGGAGACGAGCTAAGGGAAGTCGGCCCCAGAGAGAAATGTACACCACAGTCACTCCCAACCAGGAGCCACACACACCTCGTTTTCCTGTTCCCTTCATTCACTACGAGTCCGGTCTCATAGCTTCAGTCAGAGTCCGATAGTTCAGCCCGTTTAGCTCTGACTAGAGTCAGAAGCCTGAAACAGTTATTCAAGTGTCCATCCATATTCAGAAAACTCTTAGATGAACATAGACTCTGCTGTTTTTGCCATCTTTCAGCTTAAACCATCCCCCATACATTGCCATTAACTTACATTGACCAAATCCAATTTTAAATGCTACAGTGGTGCTGACTGAATTACAGTGTAAAGCTGGTGTCTGAAGAGCCCGGTCACACTGTCACTGTTTATGAGGCCCCTCCGAACAACAAACGCCTGGGAGGGAATGCACACATCAAACATTAAAATCAACACACACACACTGAGACACCACATGAACAGCATATGGCAAAAGGCTAAACACACAGCTCACAAAACAAACACAAATGTCGTACACACATAAACACACACCTATTGTTATGGCAAAAGGCCAACAAATCACCAATACACAAACACACCAGGATTGTTTCCTGCTAAGTGTCTTCCGTACCACCAACAGAAGCTTGGAATAGGAAACAGATGAAGCAGGTATATTGTCCAACATCCTTGAGTTCTCAGACTGACGTTTCGACGGGAGGCAGAGTGGGTCATAACCCGAAACATTGGCCCTCTGGCTTCAAAGATGTCCAGCCCAGAGCAAACCAATCACAGTACCTGTCGTTTTCTCATGATCAAGGTGCCAGTTAGGGTAATTTGTGTGAAATAGGCCCACTCGAATGAAAAACACCCCAGTGGGCTATTCTCGCAGTTCAAAAAGCACGTGTTGGGGAACCAGGCTACTAGTATCACCAAGTTAAAACAAGAAAGTCTTCCCAAAGACCCCTCCATGGGATGAACAGCAAGGCTACTGAAATTCCCTAAAGAATTTCAACGGTACCTGAAAGCAGGTTACGATCGCCCTCGTCTTGTGATTCTGGGAGGCGTTTCAGGTGAGTGTCAGAGTTCCCGTTTAGACATTTCAGCAGGATTGGCGTTTTTGGGAAAGCGTGTCTGCGTGAGGAAGTGATGTGTGGACGTTGTTCAGGCTGGGGACCTCGACCACATGGAGGCTCAACGGTCAGTCCAGTGTGAGTGTTGTGCCGCGGTTAGGTTAGGGTTCTGGAGGAACCCCGGGATTATCACAGCGAGACCTGGTCACACCAAAGCCCTGAGGAGAGGGCCGACATTCCACAGAGGAGCCCCTGGCTACCCGCCCCCTCTGCTGACCGGGACCGGCCAGCGTGCGTGTGCGCAAGCACCAACACAGACTCACACAAACATGTAACATAATCGCTGTTCGTCATTTACAAGCCCAGACAGACACAGCAGAACATGGAAAACCCCCAGAATGAATGAGTCACACTAGTGACGGCAACCCTTCTTCCAAGCATAGACAAGAGGCACAAGAGGCACACACACACACAAACACACACTTCACCTGCAAGTGAAACTTCAGTCTGTGAAAACCTAAAATCTAGTATATAGTAATTTATGTGCATAGCTACTATATCATCTAGTATAACTGAAATACTGAAAAAAAATTGAACTTGAGAACCCTGGTTGAAATCCAAAAACCAGCACCGTGGACTGTAATATTAAATGGTGCATGTTGGGCCGGCAACTCTTTATTTTTCTTATTCAATCAAACGGCAATCAGCTTTTCTTTTTTCTTCCTGTCCATCTATTTTTAGCCACTAGCCGTCTGCTGCATTAGCACTCTGCATGATTTATCATTAGAAACCCAGCTTTGGACTGCAGAGTGCTGAGTAGCTACATTCACGCCAAGCATTCATGCCAAGCTAGCGCCACATTCACAACAATAAAAGCTAGCGAGCAAGGGCCCTAAGAGAGAGTCACACAAATGAAAATGCATCACCAGCTAATGTTTGACGCTTGCTAAAAAACCCAAGCCGGCATCTTACAACTAAATAACAGTAGGGGAGAAATTGAGAGACGAGGGAGAAAGGTGGGAGAAGCACCACAGAATGAGGGAGAAGTGCAGCGGAAGCCAGCCCCATGCACCATGTTTTAGAATCCCAGGAACAAGGGAGGATTTGCCTGCTACGCCTAGATAGAGTTTCCCCTCTTTGCTCTCAGCCAGGTATTCTGGGCATGAATGGCTGTCAGTTTGGATTTGAGAGCTAGGAGTTGAGGGGAGAAAAATGGAGTCTGGTTGCCGTGGCGAGGGTCTTTTTGTATGGCCCTACCTGTGGAGAAGAAAGAGCTAGAGGCAGGAGACAGCTAGCAGTCGCCTCTAAATGTGCCAGCTAGCTTGTTGCTTACCGTCAGCCTTATTAACTAGTTCCATATCATCAACTGTCATAATAACTAGCAAATAGTGCCATAGCAACTAGCCCCATACTAACTACCACTTTTTGAAATTGAGAAAGCTATAGGCTGAAAGCTCACCTCAACGTGCTATGTGCATGCTAACAACAGCTACTGAGGGAATGGATTAAATATGAAGGGATAACCGTGAAGCCATGAAGGGATAACCTAAACATGTGAACAGACTAACAACAAGCTTGGTTCATGGAATAAACAGGCAAAACAGGTCTCTCCCATTACCTGGCGGGATGCGGGTTTGATTCCCAAGAGGAGGCAATACAAATATTGTACGCGCTCTATAGAAGTGTATCCCAAAATACTTAAATTAAAATTAAATGTGGAGAAAGATTTAGGGCCAGTTTACAAGGAGGTTTGAAATGGGAAATGTTGAGGTGAACGATTTCAATGGGTGGCTGGCTTGTAGTTTATTGACCTAGTTTCTCACACACACACACACACGCACGTAAACACCAAGCCACTGTGGTGGGTAGGATAATTCAATGACAAAGCTAGCTAGCAACGTTTTCCTTTATTTAACTGAAAGGCGGGGGAATAAGCCAGTGGTGTATATGAATACGGGCCAGGGGTGGGTTAGTGAATGTATATGATCTGTTCAATAGTGGTCTTGTGCATTCTGAATCTTTTCCATGTGCTGCCTTATATTTTGAAGATTCTGCAGCTGTTTTGGGGTAGAAATAAGCATGCAAATCCAAATGAATATCTCTTTCATAGTCACAATTAGGTTCCTGGTGTTTACCAAGAAAAGCAGTAAAAACGAACTGAGCAGATTGTTAATCAATGCCTCCACAGAGCATTTTACCCATGATTTAACCAAAGCACCTCAGAGAGAATCTGTTCTGCCCTAGAGCCGTGGCCATCTCCGTTTTCATATCTCCATTGCATGTGAACTACTGACCTCATAGTCACATGACCGCTGCCCTTTTCACCTCAGTGCACCTCTGCTTATTGAAGAGGACCATTCCCTAGCCTTAAACTCCCACTGGCTAAAGCTATCAGCCAAGTAAACGACCTTAACAGCAGGCTATTGAATTGCCTTGCGAGTCATTTCACCTGATGCATACAGAGACCTTGAGTTAGTTAACATTGTATCGCTCAGGAAATGATTGGCCCTCTTGGTAAAAATTAGCACAAAACAGCTTTGAAAATGTGTCATTGCTTTTTATCAACTATTAGAGCAACAGTGTTTTTTGGGGCCCCAAACACACAGTGAGGATGGTTTAAGCGTGTACAAAACATGGATTAGCGTTTTAAGATTTGCAAAAGTTGGTTGTATTTTGGGGTCACTAAGTCCCCAAAACTACAATTATACTGCACCTCAATGCTGACAAGCTATTTGGATGTCTTGCCAGAAGAAAGCCTCTACTCTCATGAAGACTTAGATGTCAATGTCTGTCATTTGCTAAACATAACTGAAACTTTAAAAGGAACCAGCTTCTACAGTCAGATGAGACCAGGGACGGGATTGGCGTAAAAAGACTAATCCCAACTGCATAATATGATGGCTGATATGTGATGTTGTGTGTCTGTTTTGTTTCCAAAAGCTCTGGGAACCTTGTTAGGATACCTGGCAACATGGACTACATCAATTACCAGGAGAGAAAAACCTTGCTACTTCGGCCAGGAGGCTAAAACTAAGTCGTCGTTGGGTCTTTAATCAGGATAATGATCCAAAGTATTCCTACGGATGCACACAAAAATGGTGCAATGACCACATAATCCATCTTTTGCCAATGCCTCTGACCTAAAGCGCAGTGAAAACCTGTGGGGTGAGCAGAAGAAGAGTCCACGGGCAGGGATCAAGGACTCTGAATCCAGAGAGCTTCTGCATGGATGAACGATCTCAGATCCCTTGTATTCTCCCCCCTCATCATACATTATAGGAAACAACGACTCAGTGCGGTTATCTAGGCACGGGTAGGGTAAAGTATTAAATGCAGGCTTGCCAATAATAGTGACACAAAAATAATCCTAATCACGCTATATTCTTTCTTTGATCAAATCATCTAAAGGTGTGCTTTCTCAAAGATTTGGAGTTAAACGTCAATTGCATTTCTTCATAGGCTTTTTTGCTGATCTTTACCAAGGGGCACAATTATTCCAGAGGGCACAAATGCACTTTCACTCAATCCCAGTATCAAGATAGCGCTACAAGCCCAGTCATCATCTTCATAAGCCAAATCGTTTGTCAGGGGATCGGGTTACAAACCATTTTTGTTTGAATTTATCCGAAGTGAAGGACAGTCTGACAAGCTGCCCACCGCTGTTTGGGTGCAAGTCTTGGTTTACAGACTAACGGGTGAGACGCTGACTGAACCACTGCTTTTCAGGCTGGAATTAGTCATTAAAACCCAACATTTTCTATGCTTTGCGTGCGGGCGCGAGCAAGGCCAGTCTCAGATCTGAATGAAAACAAAACCATTCTAAAGGCGTAATCCCATCGGAACAAATGGCTATTCTCCACCCATGTATGACTAGGCATGAGTCCCCAATGAAACGCTGTTCCCTACACTTGTAATTCAAAGCCCATTAGGTTCTGGTCTATTGGAAGGCATGACTAAAAGGAACAGGGTGCCATTTGCACCGCACACAAAATACTATTTTAGCCAAACCTCTTGGGGATCAACCCCGTCAAGGCCCCGCCCTCGTTGGTTCCGTTGGTGAGACGCTTTTCGTAGAAGTCTGTGTAAAAACTATCTCCAACCAGGCCGGGCCATTCTTTTGGCCACTTCTTCAGAAATGGTAATTGTCTGCCTTGTTTGTGATATATTCAAATCTCAACCGCGGAGAAAGACGGTCTTCAACATATGCAGCCTGCATGTGCCATTCATCTGACACTGCCCTTGAAATAGATACACTCGTGGAATAACATCAAAATGATCTCAATGCACCGTAGCTGTAACAAAATGTTTTCACGGCCCTGGAAACTGACTGGCTTGTAAAGTGTAACTTAAATTTTAGTAACTGCAAGGCCAATCACAGTGTCATTTCAACTGAACCCGCAGTACAAGAGATGGCGTGAGACCAACAGAGATAACCAACTCTTTAATTGGACACCAATGTAACTGCTGTAAACCATTACAACATACACCATCACACGTGCAAAAAAGAGTATAATCTGATCAGGAACAAAAAGTAAACAGACCACTCCTGAGGGATCAAGCCTTTGTCTGCACCTCTTTCAGAGATATGGATTAACCAAAGCCAGACTTGTGCACAGTGGACTTTTATGAAAAGGAGAACCTCTGTGAAACGTCTATGAACCTGTCGTGTCCCATCATTTTTAAAGCTATCCATCTTTGAATAAACAGGAGACCTGTCTGTCTATCGGGCCGATGAAGACCTGTCTGTCTATTGGGCCGACGAAGACCTGTCTGTCTATCGGGCAGACGTGAAGACCGGTCTGTACATTGGGTTGACGTGAAGACCTGTCTGTCTATTAGGCAGACGTGAAGACCTGTCTGTCTATTAGGCAGACGTGAAGACCTGTCTGTCTATTAGGCCGACGTGAAGACCTATCAGGGACAGAGTCGGTTGAAATGGTGATTGAAGTGTCCTATTTGCCTCATTCCTAATTTTTTGGGTTCGCGGAAGTGTGTGGGGGGGATGATTTTTCCGTCCACTTTCATCTCAAAGATGAGGTCCATGGCGGGTGGGACTGAGGTCGAGGCTGTGGCTGTGGATCGATTTAGTATTTGGATGCCTTGTTTGATGAAGGGGAGCTCAAAGGCAAGGACGCCCCTCTGAAGTCTCTCCTGATGGGGGACATGAAACGCCTCACCTGGGTCCCCCAGCGGATGGGCAGTCGCCCCTGGAAAAACTATTAGTTCCATGCCGGGTGTGGGTGGCTAGAAAATGTGCCTGACGTTTCAGGGACGGCGTTTCAACTTTTTTTATTTTGCTTTTCCGTATTTCTTTTGTTCATATGTAGCCAGCGCTTTCCATCAAAAAATAAAAAAAAGAAATGAAAGAAAATTCAAATACATCTGAGACAAAGAAAATCCAATCCATCTCATTTTCAGTCTTTTGTCTGCCGTAAAAGTACCATTGCGGACATCCATATCATCATTGTCCTAACACGAGTGTAAAGCTAATTTCCTTAATGTGTCCCCCCGGGGAAAATAAAAGCCTTTTCCGACCATCACTACCAGCGTAGCCCCCGATGAAGACGATGATCAAAGGAAGTAGAGGATAGGAGGGAATGGGGGGGGGGGGGGGGGGGGGGGGGGCAGGAGGAGTGAGGGGTAAGAGGACACCGTGTTTATGAACCACGAGAATCGTTGCCAAGTTTTGTGTCCGAGATTCTGTAAGGGCAAATAAGGGGAGGTGTCATTTGTCGCAAGTCACCTCCCTGTGGCTA
>JACXGK010005465.1:7967-33011 GCA_016801125.1 Novumbra hubbsi | reverse complement strand
TCACGTCTCATCATGCGTTAAGACGTCATGCGTCATATATAATTTGACCCACACGGCAAAAAGGGCAAAAAGGAAAAATCTACATACATGTATTTCCTCACTTAAACGTATTTGTTTTTTTTCTCTCTTTCAGCCCACGACACAGATGCTCCAGTAGACCTTAATTTAGCATCCATCTACGATCTAATTTGATAAATGAAGCTGTGATGATAAATGAATATAAATGACAGCAATAAATCACAAAGAGGACAGTCCCTTACTCTGACTGTTATGATTTTACGGCACGTACGAGGAGACATCAATATCGGATCGGTCTGAAAATGTTTCCCAAATGGCACCCTACTGTCTGTGGTGCTCTACTCTTGACACAGGGTCTATGGGCCCGGGCCAAAGTAGTGCACTATGAAGTGAACTAAGGCATGCACACTAAATATTTCCGGAAACTTCTAATGGTATGCAATAAAAACCTGCCAGAGGAATTGATGAATTTAGAGAACAACTTCATATAGAGAAATGTTCTTTCTTTCAGTCTACGGCAGATAAACACAATTATACTTCAGTTTACAACATACTGCATTACAATTAACTTCACTATTTGTTCCAATTGTTGTATTTTTGCTATGAACCACGGGGAACCTATTTGGGAATGTGGTTCCATTTTGACGCGGTAACCCACTGTGACACACACAATTACGGTCAGCTTGGGAAAAATCGAACGTTCAAACTAGCACAAGAGGTGTTTTATGAGTAACCGAACCGGCTTGAAGAATACATGTAGTCAAAAAGATGTGACATAAACTAACCATTTCGGGGAGCAAACAACCACGGCCCCTCGTCAGACACAAATACATGCTTGCTCTTTTTGGTAAACATTTTCATCATCATTCTTAGATTTAAACGTTGAGGTTTCTGTGACTGTGTCACTATCTGGTTTCCGTTCACCCACTCTCTTCCAGTCCTTTCTCTTCCTTCCTTCCTTTAATTACATGCAGACATTAGAGCGGAGGCTTTTGAATGCACAGGCGTAATTTCACAGTACTAAGGTTCATGGTACATGCGTCAGGGGACAATGGACTGAAGCGCGTTTCAGGCACATTTGGAGCGTGTTCCTGCAACAATGCACCAAAGCCTTCGATGCTTCGTGGTGACTTACTTACGATGGCCTTCAGACCATGAATGTGATGCTGGTCCAGTGAGGAAAAGGGTCAAACATGTCACCTATTTATAAAAAATAACATGCTTTAATCAAATATAATCAGGAAAATATTAACGCAAAAAAAAATATATATATATATAAAGTTGACACTCCAGTTGCCAAGCAACATAATATTTTCCATCACCAAAGCCCTTATTCTATGAAAATTCACAAAGCAATTTCGAAGACCCAAATCACTAAATGGGGATAAACAAACTCCACCTTCACCCCTCTGCACTCGGGTCCATGTAATAATATTACTTACAAAGAAATTACAGTTACCCGATGTCATGAGTCAGCAGGAGAAACATGGTTTTGTCCAAAATCATCAAGTTCCATCCGAGGACAAAATGCTAATACTGAGTGTATAAGAAAAAGGAAAAAGAAACAACACAACAGGCAATTGTGCAGATGAATCACACAGATGCAGTCCTTTGATGTACAAAGCAGACTTTGATGCTAAAGCAATATGCTACAGAAACGGGCTGCCCCTGTCTTTGCCCTGTAGTATCGGCAGACTGTTTATTTCCCCAAAACTCCTTTAAAGAAATTTTCGGAGACCTGTGAGAGGATGGACAGACGGGAGGAGTTACGGGGGTTGCACATGCACACACGCACACATACCCCTACACACACACACACCCACTCACACAGACACGCACACACACTCCAAGACCATTTCAGTATTGAAAAGACCCTTTGAAGTCAGGCGGGTTTATTTGTTGTCCCTTCCTTGTGAGTGCTGCACATAAATGAAACGTGCCACGAAAGAGGAGAACAGAAGAAACCAAATGCCGTCGTGATGCCGACCTCGACACGCCCGCTGGCGGCTCCGGCGTTACAAGCTCAGTAAAGTGAGACATTCGGCCCGTAGCCAATTACAAACGGTGGCCCCTCCATGCGATAAGGCCAGGATTCTGCAAGCTCGCCACGCCAGTGTCCTCTGCCACGTAAAACAGTCCCATGCTTCAAAGCATTCAAGACGTCCGCCCGTTAAGACCAAGGCCACCCTCTGGTGAGGTCGTCCCGAGCGGCGGAGGTCACGGGCAGGCCCGCTGTGTGGAGAACGACGCGCTACCGGGTTCCACAGGGCTCCAGAGTTCTGTGTCTTCCTTTGTGTAATACTATCATTTGAGGATTCGAATGAAGCACTTAAAATGCATGCGTGGCTGAGAGAGGGGGTGTGTGTGTGTACTTGTGTATCAAACGTCACACATCTCATGGTAGAAGTGCTTTTATAGAATCGCTTTGTTATATCATGAGGAATACGATTACATTGATATGGGAGGGATGCGTTCACAATGCATCTCAGACGAAGGCTGATCCAGGACCCGGTCCCTCCAGTCCATGAAATCCATATTCATTATGATCTATAAGGCCAGACTGATCCTTGGGCAGCTCCTCTAGTCTGAGAAGCTTTGTGAATATGGACCATCCAATCATCATGAGGGAAAGAGTGTGTTCTTCCAGCTGCACCAACATCATTGGTTCAATACCCACTAGGGTCCTCACATGTAACCCTGTAAGACTGACTTCCCACTTGTCAAATGTGTGGTTCAGCAGAACCTGATGTGCTTTCTTATGTTATAAGGAGTTTGTGCCGACATCCTCTCATTTGTAAGAAACATGAACGCAAGAAAAAAGATGGGTGGTTCCAACTCTCACATCATGTCGTTTACAGGAATTTACAGAAGTGGTTTGCAACATAATTGCGAAATAGGATGACACAAAACATTTTAATTGCGCAATACACTGATTGAAAAGGGTTGCTGCAGATTTGAAATTGTAGGAAAGGAGGCTATAGAGCAGATGAAGGAGCTTTTCCAGTGGCCGTGTACTATAGAGAAGATGGAGAACACAGGATTCACAGGTCACTTTTACCTAGATGCGAAAAGCAGTTGACACAAGTTTGAGTTTCTTTGGTCCCGTCTAAAGAAACAAAACAGCCCAAACTCCCATGGAACAAGCATTGTGGGATGGTGGTGAAGATGCATGTTTGGTTTAAAACCAGCACATCGTATAAAGTGTTGAAAATAGACTGACCATGCACAAGAGAGAGGGGAGAATTATTTAAGTTCTCACGGGAAGGTTAAATACCTAACAAAAACAATCCCAGGTGTGATTAGAGCACGTCACCTGACCTACATGGAGAACGGGGGGGAAAAAAGAACGTCTGTCCGATTTTTTGGGACAGAGAACACCTCCCTTCGCAAGCAAAGCTAGATTATGTAAGGCATTAGGATTAGAGCTGATTGAAAGAACGGTTGCCGTGGGGAAGATGCCATAGTGACAGGAGAAAGGGGGGGGGCTCCTGGGTGTCTTTGAGCGGCTTGGCTGTCATTGTCAAACTAATGCCACACTGTTATGCAAAGAGTCGGAGCATTCGTCCCCATGATACAAACGTTGGATTGGGAAACGCTGCAGGCGAACGACGCTCACGGAAAAACTGGAATGAAGAAAGTCAGGGGAAAAGTGCGGTGGGGACGGTAACCCGCAGGATTCGGATGTCGAGCTGCACCCCTTGGGGGGCTGATGGAGGCCGAGATGGCGAATTGAAGGGTTGTCCTTGGACCTCCTACGTCGAGGCCGAGGAGTGGAGAGAGCGTAGTGGGAAACCGATTTAAGGCCCCGATGTCGCCCTCCACATTTACCGTTCAATGTTTCTTTTCTGCAACTCCTCACCCTTTTTTAAAGGGAAACCGAGAAAATGCTGCAGTTTAAAGTACGTGTTGGCAACTGTGCAATGTTTGCTTGATGTACTTCCCATTTTTACCCTATTCTTATCCAATTTGTATACACACCCACAATTATATAATAACTATACAGCATATACAGTATGCTGTATGGATTTAGGATTTCAATGCTAGCTATGACAATTGTGGACTGTGTTTGCCCTAATATTCGTGAAGCAGGCAAAGCCCCTTTAGGCAATCAGATGGTCTCGGCTGGTTTCATCTGCCCACCTCCAGACAACAGCTGAACAGGGAGCCACTAACAGAACAGATTGAGAGACGCTGGACAGGAGAAACTGAGTTTCGAGACAGCCTTGACAACACAGATTGGTCCATGATTCATCCACCGACATGGAGGAATGTAAATTGTCAGTCACACAACTCATTAGGGTATGTGTCGTTGATGTTGTTGCCTCAATGACAATTCAGACCTACTGTACCAGAACCACAATACTTCAACTGACAAATCTGAATCTTGCCTAAAGGGGAATTTCACCATAGCTCACAGACATGTGTTGAAGAGATGCTACATTTATGCAGAGCAGAGGAAGCATCACGAAACATTAGCTTTCCGGAACCAAAATAACCAAAGGCGATGCAGCCCACCACGAGAACTGAGGTACAACACGGCCTGAAACAAACGATGAAACAATGATCCACAAAACCTCATTTTACCAGAGCAACTTAAATAGGGTCCCCAAAAAGACGCAAGAATTGCACAGCTGCCTCTAATCGGTGAGAACAGCAATAGAAGCATAGAGGCGCCTCTATAGACAGGCCCTGACTGTGACCCCAGGCACATAGAGATGCCTAGAGGCCCCACTGTGACCAGGTCCTGACTGTGACCCCAGGCACATAGAGATGCCTAGAGGTCCCCAGCCAGGACATGACATCTACTGTGGACAGCTGGGGCAATTTTCTTTTAACCCGTCCCTTCCAGTCTTCAGTAAACATGCCAGAATCAAAAAGTCTTTACCAAAAGCTGTTAATTTCACTGGTTTGGCACTGAATTGTCTGAGCAGATCCTGCATACCACAGATAATGTCAATAATAATAGCATACAATATACCTGGTCATTACAACAAATGACCTAAGAAATGACCGTGTTTAACAAACGCATAGTTTCTGTGTAGGGGAGTAAGATTTACAGATCCAGTTTTCCGTGTCCATCCCATGAATAACTAACAATCCGTGCATCCTCACCGGATCATGATGGACGTCAGCCTGTTCGTGTTGACGGTCTGGTCTGCCTCCACCCTCAACTCGTGAATGCCGCTGCATCCCAGATTCCCCACAGGGATGCCGTCCTGGAGGAACACGTGGAGGAACCCATCTCCAAAGCCCTCCTCCCTGGCTGGGAGGAGCAGAGACAGTCTGATCAGTCGTTAATATTTCTAACTTTTTCAATTGAAATACAACACTTGGTTTGATTTAGCAATTTCAAAAGAAACATACTTTGCTTCACTTTCCACCTTTCCACACACAAACTGCAGTGGAATCCCACCAGGTGACCTTGTGCAACAGCCCAAATAGGTTATCTGATATCTGCAGGGGCTACACCTCTGGCTGTGAATGACCAAACTCACCATTTTATGAACCCCCTGGCTGAAAACAGAAAGACCACACATGATATATTGAAACAGAAGATTCACACAAGCCTAATCCATAACAACCACCAGATTTTTCGAGTAAAAATAATAAAGGCTTTTAGGTTTTCTACATACATGCTCAGTGTGAGAGAACGGGCACTAATGGCGAACTGCCAATTCTGGTGTTCTCTGGCGAATGCCAATAGAGCTGCACGATGCTGGGCTGTGAGCACAGGTCCCACTAGAGGACGTTGGGCCCTCGTCCCACCCTCATGGAGTCTGTTTCTGACAGTCTGGTCATGCACCCCAGAAGCCCGCTGGAGGTCATGTAGTAGGGCTCAGGCGAAAGAGCAGATACCGGTCCTGCTGCTGTCTTCTGGTATCTCCTCCATGCTCTTCAGACTGTACTGAGAGAGACAGCAAATCTTCTTGCAAAGGGCACATTTGGATGTGCCATCCCGGAGAAGCTGGACTACCTATGCAACCTGAATGGGCAACAGCTATGCCTCATGCTACCAGTAGTGACAAGGACACTAGCAACATTTGAAAATAATCAATAAGGAAGATTAAGGAGAGAGCAATTGTCTGTGGCCACCACCTGTAAAATAATTCTTTTTTTGGGGGTCGACTTGCTCTTGCCCATCCATTGCACCTGTTGTCACTTTAAATTGCACCAAAACAGGTGACATAGATTTATAATCGCTTATGCTTCCAAAACTGGACAGATTGATATCCCTGATGTTTTTATTGACTTGGTGTTATAGTGTGATGATTATGGGTTCCCTTGATTTTGAGCAGTGTATCAATGCCACATGCTGTGCAGAATGACTCACTATGCCGTCAGCATCCTTTTCAAGCTCCAGCAATGTTCCTCGTCCCCTTCATAAACCACCTTGATCTGAAAATTACAATTATTAACCCCTATAATATCAACGATGTAATTATTCGCATTGCAGATTAATGTTACAGCTAATACATTCATTGCATAATTACAACATATATCATTGCTGTTCTGATGAGGTTGCTTTGTTTCTTATGTAATTACACAATCACTGTTTTTTGTGGACTTCATGCTTTATCTGATGCAGCAATAATTATAAATAGCTCAACGTTACCGTTCACTCTGAGACATTTTAATTAGTATGATTGACTGGAAAATAAGTAATGCAAAGATCCGTGTGTAGAAAACATGTTTATTTATGACAAAACACACAAACAGCCCTAGGGCCTAAGGTACCGTGTCGATATTACAACTGGGATTCTATGCTAATCACAAACGTGTATGCAAACAAAGCACAGCATCCATCCAAACGGGGGAAAAACTAAACAGTTACAGTTAAAGAAAAATATTCCAAAATGGACACTGCCACACACCAATCCAGGTTTTTACATGGGTTATGTTGTCTGACAGAAGACAGCTGCAGGTGTCAGTAGAATTACTCTCCGTTCACTCCAACAGAGGAAACTGAAATGTCCCTCTCAGTACCCGCAAGTTGCGATTGAGACGGATGGAAACGTCAGCAAGAAAGTTGGTGAGAGAGAACATTTTCAGTCTGAACTAAGTTTTAGCTACACCAGGAAAAAGGCAGATGCATTGGTTCGGTTACTGGACGACAGGTTTCCCACTGTGTGAATTATGACACTAGATGTCAAAACGCTCCTCAGGGAACCGTGGCTCTTCTATGTATTTCAACTATTCCAGAGTGTGCACACATATAGGCGTTATCGACATATTGTACATCTGTTAAAATGCTACAGTAACATACAATTAGAAAAGGTACAATATCTCTGGAAATTGTAAAGTGTGCTTGCAGTTGTACCTTTGTCCGGCTGTGTACTGGCAGTAAGTTAACACAGCTCCAACATAAAAAATAAAAATAGCTCGCAAAAATGTAGCATAATAACTTAGCTTACCTTTGACAAAGTATGCACCGTGGTCAAAGTCAGTGCCATTTCATTGTCACTGCATAAACAGTACTGTAGCTAGCTAGCATTATTTGCTAACTTCAGAACCGGCAGCCATTTGCATGGGCTAATTTTGGAAAGTTTGAGTAATGCTAGTGGCTAGGTAACCGGTGTTCAGTGTGGCTAGCTACCCATCGTTTAGTGTGGCTATATTTTTATATACTCTGTTGTGGGTCTATATGTGTTCAGATTTGTTCTCCAAAAACGAATAATGTTGTGTCTGTGCGCCAAATAGTTCATGACAGCAAATATTGTGTTTAAATAATTTGCACATCATTGCATTAGGTTTTTTTTTTTACATTTTACACAGTGTCCCAACTTTGAAAACAGGGTTGTAATCACAAAACATCTCGGTGTTGGAAATGCTTCTCAGTTCTCGCATTTTGATAAATCCACCTGAAACTGTGTCAGATTCCAGGCGAATATTTGGACACAGACTCTCTTTGACAATCAAAAAAACAAGTTTTCTCCCTCTCTGGTCTTTAAAGGAAGCTATATCATGGCACTAACTTCATTGTAATTGCAAACCTGGCATAAAAATATAAAATGTATGCCCTGGAAAATGAAGATCGTAACCATTTGGGGGGTTTGTGTTGCATAACATAACATATCACGTTGCCCTAAGCTATCAAAGACATTTGACAAATCATCATGCAACCAAATGTAGCTTATGGCCAAAAGACAGCTGTCACTAGGAATTTAGTATTTTGTGATGAATTAAAATTGCCATGTGGGTGGTTGGTAATATTCAAAATAAAACCCATCCCTGAATCAAACTGCAGAAAATATCTGATAGAAGATGACAGTATTTACACGGACAATCAGTTTTGCATAACTTAGCAGTTAAAGCATTTGATCAGTACCAAAAGGTTGCTAGATTGAAACCCAGAGCCAGCAATGGGAATTATCTGCTGTTTGGTCCTTAAGCAAGACATTTAACACGAATTGCTTCCGTAGGTTTCTATGGATAAGTGTCAACTACATGGATACCCTACAATCATCCTGGATAAGCTCCGGCCATCTTTTGTCAGGAAAGTGGATTTCTACTTGTTGTATTTGCACCCATCTTTGTTCCACCAAAACCTGAACTGAAAACCAAAAAGAACATAAGAAAATGAGGAAAACTCCAACTCTCCAATATCTACATATAAACCCTTGTTTCCCAGTATTTTTTTGTTTTAATTTTTTGAGGGATGTGTTTGCAACAGTTTAGCCATATTATAAGTGTTACCAACTCTATTTGCTTCATTTATAAAAAATAAAACCAAGGATGCATTTTTAATCCTCCAAAAAACATCTATTTACATTTGTACGACAGTATACGGTAGTATTAGTGTTAAACTCAAGAAGGCAGAACGGCTTGACGCTGATGCTTATTAGGAAAGCTTGTCACAATCTTAACCCCCCCCCCCCTGTCTGCGCTAAGCAGGGCAATAGGTTGCAACTGGATATGACAAAAATGTGAGGAATAAACGCATCCCTTAGGCATGTTGAGGGGATGCGTGGAAGCTGAACTGCCCACGGAGAGCCTTTTAATTTGTTCTAAATACATAATTCTATTAAAATACCGGGCACCTTTGTCACTTTACAAAGTTGAGATGCGAGAGAAAACATCTTGGGAGTGCCAAACACAGATGTGATGTGGAAACACATGGTTTTCAGCTGTGCCCTCCCAAGCATGTGGCTAATTAGTTATCACTGTGTGAAAGCACATTATACACTGTGTCTTAACTAACGGCTGTCTTTGTAGTCCCTCCATTAGAATGTCCTATGAATACATTGAATAAATTGGTGTGCGCTTGAGAGGTCCTCAGGGGTACAGCACCTCGGTGGATTCCTCATTATTTTCAGTGATATCGACTGAAACGCTAAAGCGCCATAATGTGTAAATCTGCATGGGAACCGTATCAATACGGAACTCGACAGCGGATATAAATGATCAGAATACCCAGTGTTCCACTCGACGACGGGGAGAAGAAACACGCAACACGTGACGATTAGTAAAACGGCGTTGGTCAAAAAGGGAAAGCGGGGGGAATTACGTCTCGGGGCCAGGGGTCTGTTCTTGGTACGCTGTCAGAATGCACATGCTAAGACGTCCGGCCTCTGCCACTTGGAATTAACTATGACAGGCCACAGTCCACACGATCCAGCAGCACGGGGTGGGGGGGGGGTGGGGGGGTGGTAGTACTGTCAGCTTCTTGAACCCAGCAGCGGTTATGACTGATTAGTTAGAGGTTTCGAGCCATGGCGTGTGACACAGACGTGAAGAGGCCCGTGTCAGTGCCTCCTTCTCCTCTGGAGGCCTTGAAAGTGATTTGGCATAGATCCTCCGAGCCTGAGAAAGTCCCACGGCTACAATCACAGAGAGCATCATGACTGACTGCATCACCACTTGGCGTGGCAACTTCAGCACCCCAGATCGCAAGGCACTTCAGAGGACGGTGAAAACCACAACGTTCCACCCTGGGGCCAAGCTCTCTGGGGCCAAGCCCTCTGGTGCTACGCTCTCTGGGACCGAGCTCTCTGGGGCCAAGCTCTCTGGGACCAAGCTCTCTGGTGCTACGCTCTCTGGGACCGAGCTCTCTGGGACCAAGCTCTCTGGTGCTACGCTCTCTGGGACCGAGCTCTCTGGTGCTACGCTCTCTGGGACCGAGCTCTCTGGGACCAAGCTCTCTGGGGCCAAGCTCTCTGGGACCGAGCTCTCTGGGGCCAAGCTCTCTGGGACCAAGCTCTCTGGTGCTACGCTCTCTGGGACCGAGCTCTCTGGGACCAAGCTCTCTGCCGTCCAGGACCTTAACAGCAGGCAAATCTTGGTAAGGCCGCAGAAAGCAATCTAATATTCTAGAAAAATCAGACACAGCATCATTACCAGTGCCTTATGTCTACAAGTGACAGGACCCAGTACAGCTTCTACCCCCAAGGCATATGACAATTAGATTCAGTCTGAAGAACTACAGCGGTGATTAATGCAGAATGCATTTAATAAGAAATGACTTTCCAACTGGAGTGGCAAAGTTCTGTGTGCTTTCCTTGATGTGGACTGAGAATGCAATGTGTTTTGTCAGTTATGTGAATGTTTATGCTGTTTTGAGTTTTCCCAAGTTTTCCCAAACCTGGGAGGATTGCAATGGAAATTCACAAACATAACTTTTAGCAAATGAGAAAGCCCTGACGAAAACATTATCGCAGTCAGATGTGCCCAGGATCAATGAGTGCATCGTCATTGTACACATCTTTGTAGGATGGAATTATCTGCTGCTAATTGAAAAAGATAGACAGATAAAACAATATAATATGCTATAAGCACAGGTACTTGATTCATCCACAATAAACTTTTCAAAATGCTTCTGCCAGAATTCCTTACATTTATTTATGTTTTGATCAGTCTTGAAAAAGCTATATCTGTCTGATTTCCCAAGTAAAATAAAAGCCAGAATATAAAAAATGTATTTCACAAACAACCTTAAAAGCGCAGTGTGTTTCATTCGAGCTCGAGCCATACTATACAATAGGACAATAGTTGGAGTAAGAAACCGGCAAGGCAGATAGGAATTATTTATTGATTCATATTTCCATGGCAATGTCTCATATGCTCTGATCACATCCCCTCTGACAGACACAAACACTCACAGGTTGGAGAGTTTGGAGTGCAATGGTTCTGTCCTACTGAACTAAAAAGCTACTTAAAATAAGATTCTTGATTGAGATTCTCCACTAAGCATGCATTTAATAAGTCAGGATCATGGAAGGACAAATTATTCTTATTTTAATGGTCCAGCGGGGTAAATGCTATACTGTTTGCATTTCACTTGCTGAAGAGGAGGCAGAAACCCGAGCTGCAGCTCAAAATGGCAGTGTTAAAGGCTTGGCAATGAAACTCAATGGATGATACCAAAAGATAAGCGACAATACCAGGAGTTAGGTGATGATACTAGGAGTTAGGTGATGATACTAGGAGTTAGGTGATGATACTAGGAGTTAGGTGATGATACCAGGATATGTCTCTGTCTGTTTTTATTACAAAATGTTAATGTTGTCATTAACAACCTACAATCCTATAACCCTTGAGATGGGAAGGTTGCAGTGGATCATTCCTTCCACTGCAATCCATATGTTCCCCTCAACCTTATTAAATATATTATGTCTATATTAGTAGACAAAAGAAAGTCATTGTTACATGTCAGTCCAGCACTACACATAATCTGTGTCCTGGAAATCCAATCCTTCCAAATTGAGGGCGTGCAAAACATTTGCATAGATTAGATTCAGTGGCCCCACTGTAAACATAAGCCTCAAACATCGTCTACGATCAAACTAAAGAAACCGCCATCCAATTTAGACCACAGCCAGAACGAACATCTAGCCAGGCCAGTTCAGCGGCAGAGACGTTCTAAGCACTAAGAAGAAATGAATGCCGGTACTTCAGTTGAGTCGTGTGTACATTTGTTCAGCCATGGGCGCTCCGGCCAATGAACCACCACAGAGAAGGCCCTCAGCAGCACAGACTGAACTGGCTCTTTAAAATCCCTTTCTTGTCAACTTCCAGAGCATGTCCCCCACATTCCCTCTCCTTTCCCCATCTCGTTTCTCTTTGTTTTCTTCCAGTTGGCAGAGACAAACAGAAATAACTCTGCTCTCCCCGTGTGAAGGCTGTGCTGCTCTCCCCGTGTGAAGCCTGTGCTGCTCTCCCCGTGTGAAGGCTGTGCTGCTCTCCCCGTGTGAAGGCTGTGCTGCTCTCCCCGTGTGAAGGCTGTGCTGCTCTCCCCGTGTGAAGGCTGTGCTGCTCTCCCCGTGTGAAGGCTGTGCTGCTCTTCCCGTGTGAAGGCTGTGCTGCTCTTCCCGTGTGAAGGCTGTGCTGCTCTCACCGTGTGAAGGCTGTGCTGCTTTTCCCGTGTGAAGGCTGTGCTGCTCTCACCGTGTGAAGGCTGTGCTGCTCTTCCCGGGTGAAGGCTGTGCTGCTCTCCCCGTGTGAAGGCTGTGCTGCTCTCCCCGTGTGAAGGCTGTTCTGGCCGTTCCATAACATGTTTTTAAGTAGGGTATTTTTTGTCGTGGCCCCCGAGTTTGTTCTCCGAAGATCGTGAGAACGACACAGTTGTGTGTTACTGTGTGGAACTAGAAAAACTTGACATTTAAGAAGCACTGCACACAACCATTACCTTTCGATCAGCACAACAGAAAAACATGATTAGTGGTAATGTATCTATTGTATCATTTACACTAGTTATGTTTTTAGTTTGGCAGCATTTGCGGTAAAGGTTACCAGCAAAACACCAGCTTGTAGCATTACTGGAAGTTTTGTTTGAGGACAAACGTGCTTCTTCTTGCTTGTTGAAATACTTCTGTTTTTGTTGTCCATGCTATTTTTAGTAGTTCATGTTCTTTTTGCAAAACATGTATTATGCCTACAGAGTATGCTTGTGAATGACATGTTCTCAGTATCTGTTCCCTAAATAAATAAAGATACACAATAAAATAAATGTGAATCCTATTAATATACCTTGACATATTCCGTTGTTAAGTATGTAAAAACTAACAAAAGTTGGGGGCAGATGGGCAATTCCACAGCAACAATGTATTCCTTACAAATGGCCTCAACGCTTATGAAGAAATTCAAAACGTTAAGGCAAGGTAGCCTTGAATCTGTTCAGAGACCAATTTTACCCAGGCAGTTGATGAAATGAGTTGTGTTTAAATCTACAACACTAGAGAGAGCAATCTAGATATACAACACTACAGAGTATATTACAGCGAGGGGTCACTAGAGTGCGATGACGCAAGACAACTCTCGTCCAACACCAACCCCATCAACTACAGACAATGCTTAGCAAATACAGTACGCAAAAACCAGGATTTCAATCAGTTTCCGTGGATACAAAAAAAAATAACACACAGGAATTAGACATCTATGGAACTATATACTGTAAACATACATTACAGGTCAACACAAAAATACTTCTCCCAGCGTTTAATAACTCTTAAGTTTTATATTCTCATTCTCTTTGCGCGTACATCTCCGCGGGGTCCTCAGATTAGTTTTTTTAGCAGTACATTCACCTCTCATTCACACTCTGGAGGGCCTCAGACATGAAACTAACCACCACCGCTTGGTGTCAAGCCTCGAAGAACGAGAGCAGAACGGGTAAATAGTCACTTAAAGACATGTCAGTCAGGTGGTTAGCTTAGCGGACGGTAGGGACTTCGATCGCATCGAAGCATTGAAGGGCTCAGGCTATTAGCCAGACAAACGTAATGAAAAACTAAGCAAACTTTAACATAGGCTGACCCCAGCAGGGACCCAAAATGGGCAACTAAGTTCTCATGATAACTTTGCCGTACCGTGAGTGGACTACAAATGAGACACACAGAACTCTGGAACTCAGTTGTAAAAGTGAGTTAGGCTGAAACACAAGCAAGAGGAATCGGAGACAGAGATGCAAAGCAAGCAGAGAAAATGTTCTGTAGAACCCATGTTGGTTCTGTTTCCGAAAAGATATACGAATCTTATCAAACAAAGTAGAATGTTAAAATAAACACAGATTAAACACATCTTCCAATGGCCTGTCTTCAGTTTTGAGCCAACTTTAAAATGCAATTATAAAGCAACAAATCCCTCGGTTAAAATTTAGTCATATTTTATTGTTTAGACTGGTTTATTACTGCAGGAGCTAATAGTTAATCAATGAGTAATTTTCTTCTACATAACTGATATTATAAAAACAAAGCTGTACGTATCAAAATAGGAATTAAAAGTAATGTGACAATCCAATAATCGCTTTGCTCAACTGATATTAACGTGTGCAGTGTATAATTAAAAATCTGAGGATGAAGCCACTGCACCTGTGCATTGGTTCTGTGCAATTCATCGTAACAGCACCCCGCTAGAAAGTCATGGACGCTCGGTGAGAAGCGTCCTATCTTGTATTTGAATTACAAACGTATTCCTGCCACTCCCTTGTTCCCCTGTCTCTCCATCTGCCTCTTTCTACATCTCCCCCTTCTCTCGTTCTCACTCCAACCCTCTTTCTGCCTTTAGCTGGTTGACAAGTGAAGCCTGAAGGGAATCATACTCTATGCTTCAGGATGCTGTGTGTGTGTGTGTGTGTGTGTGTGTGGGGGGGGGGGGGGGGGTAGGAGCAGGTCTGTGCTGAGAGAGATTCTCTGCAGCATTTTGATGTTGCATGCTCCTAAGTCTTTCTTGTTCCTCTCCTCTGATTACTTTTATCTGTTTGATCTCAGGAATCTTCCGGTTCTGCATCCGGTGTGCCGCAGAGGCAGAGAGATAGTAAGACGGGCTGCATCACGTTCCACATCCTCATCCAGTTGGGTTCCCTTTGTGCCGTAGCTTCCTTCTGCAATCTGGTCTTGAGTCTTGACACACGGCAAAGTCACGTGGCCATATAAACCTGTGTGTGACTCTGAGACCACGGACACACAGCTTCCTTCGCTGACTGGTGACACATGTAGACTAGTTTGATGCACACTGCCCTTGGGATAAGCCATACATGCAGTCCTGTGTGTGCTTGTGTGTTGCGTGCAAGCGTTTGTGAGTGTGTGTTGTGTCTGTGGGTTTGTGAGTGTGTGTTGTGTCTGTGGGTTTGTGAGTGTGTGTTGCATGGGTGTGGCTTAGTGAGTGCGTTTGAGAGTGTGTGTTGTGTGGGTGTGCCATTGTGAGTGTGTCTTTGTGAGTGTGTTTGTGAGTGTGTGTGGTGTGTGTGTGCCTTTGTGAGTGTGCGTTGTGTGCGTGTGTACGTGAGTGTGTAACAGGAGAAAGGAGATGATGACAAGGTATGATGTTGTCAAACTAAGAATGTTGTCATCCTGTTCTCTCTTTTCCCCAACTAATCTATAAAGGGAATTTATGACACTTTTGACGCGAGGCGACACCAGATAAACCCTGTCAGATAGCCAGTGGCAGGTGAGACGTACATAAGCAGCTAATGTGACAGGAAGAGGGTGTGTGTCTAGGTGTGTGTGTGTGTTTAAGACAGGGTTAGGATATAAAATGACTTTGCAAAGTTTGCTTCAAGAGCAGTCTGATAAACACGTGTAGCCCCGGCAACTTCCATCTTACCACACAATCTGTATGAAGATCACATTTAAAAAAAGAATCACCTCTGAATGGAGATTTGTCTTTTATCCTGGTCCTTGAGTGACAAATAAAAAGTGGTATTTGTGAAAAAAGTTAATTCCAGCAACGCATTCAACTATTGAATGCAAAAACAAGAACAACAACAGTGTTCTTCAATAAGTCTTTTTCTCCAAAAGGTCGGAGCAAATTAATCCCGGTAAATGGCCTATAAAACTGTATTAAAAATAACGACAACTCAGACAACTTTTCAGGCAGATTTTCTCCCTTGTCTAGAAGATGTGACAGAGGTTTGCTGAACGAGCCTTGGGCCCGATTCACCCCAACCGCTACGGCTCACCGTGGTCAGTGGAGGGGGCGGCTTACCAATGCACACCTTCTGGGAAAAGGAATTGGTTATTGGAAAACACGTTGCTACTGAGCACTGAAGGGTAGTGGTGTGATTTCTCCACAGGTTGTCCATGTGATTTCAATTGCAGGTGCCTAAAAACCGTCCAACGTTTTGTCCTGGACCCTTTCTAACCCCTTTAAAGTGTGTTTGGAGTCACTGCCCTGCTGGAAGTGACCTTGGCTAGAGAGCCAGCTTTGTGAACTTAGTGAGTTCAACACGGTGCTCAGAAATGCCTTGGTATTCTCCTGATTTCCTGATACCATGCACTTGTTCCAGGTACTCAGTGCCAGAGGCAGGAAACCCCAAAAGATCACATAACGTCCTCCTTGTTTGAGTGTGGGGATGTTCCTGCCTTTGTGTTTCCTATTAAAAAAAATGACATGAAGTGCTTTACCAAAACACTCTTATTTGGTTTAATCTCCACAGGAGATTGTCCCAGAAGGATTGTGCCATGTTCAGGGGTTTCAGCAAATGACAGTCAGGCTTTCTTATTTCTTTCTCCCTCTCAGCACTGGGTTCTACATTATCATACGATCCACTTTCACAGAGTTGGTAACAGAAGTAGCGAGGTGCTTTCCCCACCATTCCATCAAGTTTCTCTTGCAGCCACATCCAGAGAGGCTGTGTACAGCGACGTTGGCCTTCACGTTGTTGATACCATTAAGATCAGTGGAAACTGGAGGTGAACATAAAGCCTTAAGATTGTCCATACTAGACTTAAATCATGTGTCTGACCCGTGGAAATGTCTTTGAGGTCCAGTTTAGAGTTTGAGGACCGTAAGACTCCACCGAAGTGTCGCTCTGGTATTTTTACTTCAATTCACTTCAATTCCATTTTCCTTTCTTCTTACGCTCCATTATGTACAGCAAAACAAAACTCATTATCATTTGAATAAGCCAGGATGGTAAATTCCAGCTGTCTGCAGACACATAGCCACATGGTTTTAATTAATTTATAATACTACAGGCTATTTATCACATTTTGAACACCCTGGTGGGGCCAACATAAATCCTAGTGGACCTACTCTTTGACAGACCGAAAAACAATATTGACATTTCGTCTTGAGATCAACAGGTGTATTTATGAAATTCGGATGGGTCATTTTAAATCGCACTTTATAAAACCGTAGAACCAGTCTATAACACCTTCTTTTATTGGACATATTCAGGGCAAACGACACATGATTGGAAATGGCAATTTAGTATAATTATAATACTGGAAATACATGAGACGTGCATGTTAAGTCAAATTCTAACCAAGTGCTGTGTACTAAAGTATGAGATACGTGGGAGGGTTTTTACCCACCTACGTACACTTATACCAATGGGGAGGGACACTGGGAACGTGTTCAGGGCTTGGAGAGTGTTATTAACACAGCACAATCAACAGTAGCAACATTCACTTAAAGACAGAAGAAAGTAAATGAGGAATCTTAACAAAATGTCAAACTTCACTATGCTTCATCTATGGGGAGGCCTCTCAGTGGGGGTTTGGGAGGAACAGGGAGGAACGGGTGCTGCTGGCTGGAATTTTGGGGGCCTCTGCACCCTCCCTCTCCAGGCCATCTCCCTCCGTCTTGCAGTCTTTCTCGTTGCATCTTCACAGCTGGCCTCGGCCCCCAGCTGCTCCTACCGAGCCCACACACAGCTCCCCAGACGGAGTCCCGATCGGAGGCAGGTGAGTAGGGGCATCGCTGGCCCTCCTGGCTGCCCCACGGAACATTCCAGAAGATGTCAACGCTTAAGTGAGATGCTGTTCCATGCCAGGCGCTCGGGGCACGCACGAGGCGGGCACGAGACGGGCACGAGGCGGGCACGAGACGGGCACGAGCGACACACTTTAAATTGTTGTCCCTGTTTTAATACTATTTTAAAAGTACTTCAATGTACTAAAAGGAAACTTGTGGTTCCAAATTAATACACTTGAGGATACTTATTTTTCATCTTGGGTAACCGTGCCAGCCAGTGTCACGATGATCGCCAGACACAAATGATGAACTAGAAAGAGGTGTGATGCCCTGGCGATTCATTATCTTAAGGCTTTCCCACATCTACAGAAACAATAATTGGAATATTTATAAATCTCTAAATAATAATCAACCAAATTAAATAGAGTAAAAATGCATAAACTGAGCTCCAAATAATATTCCCAAGGGGCGTCTTACCCGAAATTACCCAAATTCACCACAAAAATACTTATTTTGTGTAATTCTGTTCTACAAACGTAGAACAGATCAATATACAAACAAACTAATCTGTGTAGGGAGTAGATCAGCTAATCCACTGCACTTGTAGATAATATAATTACATGTATCATCATAAATCATTTCTAATCCCACTTTAATGTATCTGTATTGGGCTTCACTCCTCTCCCCGCTAACTTCCCTAAACCAACCCTGGCAGCACCGCTGTTCACAGCTGAGAAATTGTTAATACATTTAACAATTTAAGGTTTGTTTTCTTTTGCTCCAATGCATGAGAAAGTGGTCTGAATCAATGTTTTGCATTCAGGTTGGTAGAACTCAAATAAATCTTTGGCACCTAGCAATGTTACCGAGTGACCATTATAAATAAATAAGATGATTAAGTGCATCCTTGTTTAACGCCCCTTGATAGTTTAAAGCAGTGATTCCCAACCCTTTTCAGTTACTATACCACATTTTTCGGCAAAAATTGTCCAAGGCTAAAAGACAGAACAGTTCTGTGACTACAAACATTCATATCATAAAATAGTCTTGTTGGCTTTGCATGAAGACGTTGTGGGATGCAGAACATACTTTGGCACCATTATTTAACCATGCAAGTGGATTAAGAACCACTTACAGCACAAACCTGGAGCGGTGTTACAGGCGAGGGCGGAGCCTTTCGGGATGCCAGATGCCCTAACCACTAGGCCAGACAAATCCCTTTCAGACCTGTGCAATTAAACCACAGTTTCATTCCTACACGTTTTGAAAGGTCCAATAATGACATTCTGAAAAAAAAAAAAAAAAACGCATGAAACGTCAACAGACCTGGAAAACCATGGCGACCAACAGAATGTACCAAGAATGACTTGAGTTGATAACAGGGATGGCCGTGGTTGTTGAATGGCATTTGGATAATGCCTTAACCTTATCAAGAAGACATCTTTAAACACACCCTGTGTGTTTCCATGGCAAAGGCTAAAAAGCTTAGTGGCCAACCAGGAGCCGCCTCGCAGCAACAGGTGGCTTCTGGCTCATCCCAAATGCCAGCCTGTTGCCTATACCGTTACCCACCGTACTCCACGTGTATCCTGCATGTAACCAATGAACAAACAGTGCAGTGCACTATTGCCGGAATAGGGGGCCATTTGGGATGTGTCCAATCAGAGAATTCACGACTGGAATAGACGTATTAAAGCAGTTATGCGCATAATGCAAATTGATATTTGCAGCTGGGAAGAGCCATTCCCTTACCTCTTATGTGGCTCCGATGCTAAGAGCATGATGCTGGGTTCATGAGTTAAATTCCCACTGGGGCCGAATGCACGGAATTGAATGCACTCACTCTACAATGAGTCCCTTTAAATGTACCTGCCGGATGGCAGGTTAAAAGTTTGCAAACGTCTCACTTGCGCCATCGATCCATTTTTTTCATTCAGCCAGAACGATTCCTGAATAGGCTTCTACATCCCAACAACATAAATCCTTTATCCATGTGAAACCTGAAAAAACACTTCAGACTGTAATGAAATGATGACACCTAATTAAATCCCTTTACATAAAGTATGTACAGTTCAAGCAGTGTTTCCCATTTCCAAACAATAACGCAGCTTGTATTTACAGTTTTTAGCCCAGCCATGACCTTAGTTTAATGCATTGAAAGACAGTCCTTTGCTGCGAATACTTAATCTTTCATTGATATTCTCAGCGTCAGCTTCATCTCTCTCTTTGTGGAATAACAGCGTACAACTGTATTGTCAAAGTAACATGATCTGGAACTCATGGATGAACATGCATCCTGTAAGCTCTCATTTAGAATCTTCACAACATATTTACGGCGTCATTTAGTGGAAACAATGGAACAAATTGAGCACTCCAACTCATACAATGTACAAGCACTGCCTTTCTAAGCATCGTTCTCCTTCACTGCATCTCTCTTCACTGCAACTCTCCAGTCCAGACTGCTTTTAGACAAAGCCCGTGGCACGTCCATTTTGAACTCGAAATGGCCTTGCGTTTCGGCCCTTGTCATTTGTAGGAGACTCACAAATCCGACGTGATCCAATTAAACAAAGTACACAAAAGTCAATATGCTTTTACTCACTGTAGAGGACGGTGCCTTGGGTGGCAGTCGTTTTGACAGTCAGGCGCAGGGTAACAGCGGCGTCGTTGGCGGGGGAAGAGGAGGCCTCCCGGGTCCGCAGAAGCGAGGCAACGGGGGGCAGCTCCAGGTGCGACGTGCCGTGGAAAGACGGGGTGAATATCGTGGTGTCTACAAAGGAGGACAGAAAAACACAGTCAAGACTCTGCCGACACGAGTTAAATGTTGGACATTTTCCAATGAGACCGTGTTGGATATGGTTTATAGTGAGCAATGAGTCAAGAGAAGAGGAGTAGGACTATTACCATGTGGTTAGCACGCCATTTCTCTGACCATTAAGCTCTTCTTCAGCTCATTTCATCAGCTCTTCAGATAATATGTGGTTATCAATCATAAACGTGGAGATGCTGAACGTTGTTGCAGTAAAAAGAGTGTGCAAAATGAACACATTCCGATGACTATTAGGATCCCCAACAACACAACACTGCAGCAATCTATACTCTTAAGCAACTGGAAAGACTACTGCTGAGAAGCTGGCAAGCGAAAACAGAAAAATCTCCAGCAGGAAAAAAATGACGCCAACCTTGTAGTGTGCTTACGTTAATAAAATAACATCCTTTAACACTATTGTAGAGTGCTTCCGTTAATAAAACAACACCCTTGTAGTGTGCTTCCGTTAATAAAACAACATCCTGTAACACCATTGTAGAGTGCTTCCGTTAATAAAACAACACCCTTGTAGTGTGCTTCCGTTAATAAAACAACATCCTGTAACACCATTGCAGTGTGCTTCCATTAATAAAACAACACCCATTAACACCACTTTAGTGTGCTTACGTTCATAAAACAACCCTTTAACACAGCTGTACCGCACGTGTGTACCGGCCAAAACCAGACACCACAGTGGTGGTTGAGGAGGGAGTCCAGCTATTTGTTCATGTGATTCCTCACCCTTTCCACTCCCTCTGACTCCCCACCATATCCCTCCCACCCCTGACAGTTAACCTATGAGAGGGGTCAGCACGCCCTGTCAGGTCTGCATGCCCACAGTGTTCTCTCCTGGAGGATGGCGGGAGGGAAGTACTGTACCGGGGGTTGTGGGTGGAGGTGGGAAGGGACGCTAGGGGAGAATCACAGGGTGGGAAAACTGGTGGAGGTGAGTTGTTGATTGGACTGAGGGCTGGTGGATGGCAGCTGTTGATTGGGTTGGGGGCTGGCGGATGGGAGCTGTTGATTGGGCTGAGGGCTGGTGGATGGGAGCTGTTGATTGGGTTGAGGGCTGGTGGATGGGAGCTGTTGATTGGGTTGGGGGCTGGTGGATGGGAGCTGTTGATTGGGTTGAGGGCTGGTGGATGGGAGCTGTTGATTGGGCTGAGGGCTGGTGGGTGGGGCCTGGCTGAACAGGGGTGGTTGCTGGGGTCTCCTGAAGCTGGACATCATAACGCGACCGCACTCCCATTACACCACTTATAATATCTGGAAACGGGCCACGTCTAGTTTGCACTTTTCATTAAACCGGAGATCACATTCAGGGCTCTAATGAAGTGATCAGGCCCTTACTGTTCATTTCAACAATGGGCCGATATTCTCCAAAAACGCAAAACAAATATATGAAGAGCAGGGCTTGGGTTAATGAGGCCTGTTGTGGGTCACGATCGATACAGAAACCGGTCTGAATAATGAGCCGCTCTGCTGCACCGGCGACCCCCCCCCCCCCCCCCCCCCCCCCCCCCCCCCCCCCCCCCCCCCGTCGCCGTTTTACCCCTACAACTAATTTATGCGATCACTTAGCTTTCAATTTAAGGCTTACATACCCGACTGAATCCTTTTCTGTCAAGGTCTACGACCTGCCGTGTCGTCCCTGATGAAGATAATTTACCAGAGATTAATGGTGGGGCTCGCACCTGAGCTGGGTCGGCGGGGAGTAACACACTGTGGCCCGGTCCATCGTACGTGTATTGTATCGGTCAGGGCCCGGGTGGGTCCACTTTACTTTATTCCCACTTGCGTTTCACATCAATGCCGATTAGAACGTGACACAGATTATAACTACTCCATTACACGATTATAACGTGACGCAGATTATAACTACTCCATTACACGATTACAACGTGACGCAGATTATAACTACTCCATTACACGATTACAACGTGACGCAGATTATAACTACTCCATTACACGATTATAACGTGATGCATATTATAACTACTCCATTACACGATTATAACGTGACGCAGATTATAACTACTCCATTACACGATTATAACGTGAAGCAGATTATAACTACTCCATTACACGATTATAACGTGACACATTTGATGTGAGAATGGAGGACACATATAACAGACCCTGAAGACCTGTCTCCATTGTGGTCCTCAACAGCTCAGTCATTTCCAGCTCACTCCCCTTGTCCTCTCCTACATTAGTCTGCTTTACTTGCACATCATAAAATGTGAAATGTACATTTCACAAACAGATTTTTTGTCATTTTTAACCTGGGATGTCACAAAGACACACTTCTTCCAGTGTAGCTTGCAGGCAATACCATGGGATGTCAGAGTATCGGGAAGAACAGACGATAGAGTTTCCAAAACACTCTCCACAACCAAATGACTGCCTCTCTCTCTACATAAAAACAAACAACATCATTCTTCTCTACTTAATTACTGTAATTGAGGACTGACTGGGCCAAAACTTTGTTGACAAAGAAATGCAGATCATCTGGCATCTTCAGCTCTCCAGAATAGTAGATAGACAACCAAGGCCAAATGCTGTTGACATCTCATGAATTAAGGCTGTTGAAGTCATGTCTATTTACAGGGCAGAACTTTGATCAGGATTTGCCTGTGGGGCAAATCACAACTCCTAGTCTTTAGAAATGCAACTTTTTTACAGAGCATTTTAGTTGGTAGTGTGCTACATCATACTCGTATGCGATACGGGCTGAGAGGCAAACAATGCTTTTGTGAGATTGCATTTTTCCACTGTATGCCCACGAGTTGCAAAAAAACAGTGATTGACCGGCAGTTTGAGCTACACTTCATCAATTCAACTACTACTGGGCTGCATATGCTGCATCTGGACATTTTTGGGACAACCGCTCACAACCACAATCGGTACAGGAAGAGCATCTGAAAGGGCATTCACGTCATTGTAACCATCAATAAATGGCCAGTTGAGACCAGCGGTCAATCTGGTTGACGGCCAATATCAACCGGAGGTATCATGTTCCTTCTGGATTCCAGAGCACAAGGAATCCTCCAGCCTCCACATGATGAATGGAGGTTTTGGGATCGTGTGGGAAGCATGTTATGGCCTGTCTGCTTTGTGAGAAATATCTGGCTGTGCACAGAAAATGAACAAGGCCCATTAATGTATGGGCAAAGATGCATGCTTAGCAGATTGTTAAAATGTACTTAGGAAGGGCTAACGAAAGCGAAAAGAATATAACACTGTTTTTACCATCCAAAACCGGAGAAGGTGGTAAACATCTAGTAGTAATCATGAACTGTTTGTAACAAGCTAGGCCAGTGGTATTCAACACCGGACCTCAAAGCCAGCTCCACTGTGCAATCCCCCAAATAAAGTACTTATTTGCAACTGAGACACAAGGTGGGCGTAATGAATGACGCGGTTGAAGAGGAAACCTGCAGACTCTGTACCTCAAAGGGTCAGAGTTAAATATCCCTGTCTAGGTCCTGCATATCTAACGTTTTGGTGGCGATAAGGGACTGGGCTGGATATCCATGTTACATCAGGCTCCTGTCATGTCAAAGTTGTCTGTTAATCTAATGGACGTCAGTTACATGTCAGATTCAATACAGATTAACATAATCCATCAGAATTATACTGTAGGGTTGTACTGCTCAATAACGTAAAGACAAACAGGGCAGTTCAACAGTGTGTTTAAACATTTCTACCTAGTTTTCTCTATAAATTACAAAGAAAGCATTGTTACATTGTCATCTACAATGTAATAACATGAGTGTATTTGTACTTTATAGTTGTAATTGATTAACAGCATTTATTTGTTATAACTGAAGCTAGTGTAAGCAATTGTATCTTCTATATTTGGCATTGGAGGTGATTCAATTTGATGGACAAACAAAACTCTGCGAAATGCCATCATCATTTTCACCTACACATCTTGGTATACTCTTATTCTGATTGTGATCAATCTATATGATAGGACATTTCTCGGATAACTTAAATGTAAAGACAAATTAATACGCAATAGCAACTAGGAAGGTAGATATATCAATGTAATCAGTTAGCTTTCAAAATCAATCAGCGTCAATCAATAATGAGAAGAAGCTCATGCTTTTACTTAGCAACCCGAAGCTGCGAGCTAGCTTGCCGGTCTGTGTTCTAAATTAAGGATTCAGAATAATATAGAGAAGTGACCCCTTTTAGATCAATGCTGTTTTTACCCCAGCTCTGTTCTTCTGAAAGCAAATCTTCATTAGCTTTAGAACCATACATGTTTAGAGACATGGCATAGTTTATTCCTGAGCGAAGTATTCATTGAATGGGCTTTTGATACTTCAAATGAATGCATTGGTTAATTGGTGAAAGTCCTATTGTATATATGGTACTGTCTGTTTCTGACGGGAAGCAGAGGGGAGAATTTGCTGGTTAAATTAACATTGAAATGATCCCATACCCAGGATCACTACAGTCATTGCAGGGACGAATACATTGGACAAGTTATCATTGCTGTGCAGGCAGTCAGGCAGGGAGACAGTTATCATTGGTGTGCTGGCAGTCAGGCAGGGAGACAGTTATCATTGGTGTGC